>JAJJHQ010008832.1:0-176329 GCA_021223825.1 Drosophila ironensis | reverse complement strand
ACGCCCCTTTCCGCCCTCGTATTTGCAAAAAAATCGATATCTTCGAAATGGTAAAAGCCAAAGGCATAATTTTCAGTTCAATAAGTCCACTGATCGTCAAACACGTACGTGCAAAATTACGTACGGATCGGACAATAAATATAGAAGATATGGCCAATTAAAGTTTTACCCACCCCTTCCCTAGGCAACGGCATGCCGCACACAAACGAAAATTTTGTGAATTATTTGAAAAAAAAAAAAATAAAATCAAAGAAATGGTTCATAAAGAAAAGAGGTACATGGTATCTCGTTGTCGAGAAATCTCGACTACAGCGTTCCTACTTGTTCACATTGCTTTGGTTGAAAAGCAGCCAATTTTATTATGTAAGTAGTTCTAGTGTTTCCTATCTAATTTTTAATCAAAATATTGTATATTAATGGTATGTTTCTTAATATATTCGATTTAAACGATTTTATGTTCTAAATTTTTAACTTTCATTGTTTCATCTTTAATGTGGAAAAGCTGTTATTTCCCGCATATGAATGATATTTTCTTAAAAGGATCCAGTTTAATATATTATTGCTTGATTTTAAACAATTCAATATATTGTTTATTTTTAAACAAAATATATTTTGTTTTTTAATATTGTGGACTTAAATGATTTTGTATTTTTATTCTTTATCCTTGAATGTTTAAACTGTATAATCTGTAATATGCAACAACTGCGGTATTTCTGCATTTTTATATTTTCTTAAGGAACCAGTTGAATATATTTAGTGCTGGATAATAGTTTTAACCTATATATTTGTATTGAATGGGAGGGGCAAGCAGGGTTTTTTTATTCATTTCGTAAAAGAACTAAGTATGTAACGCTAATTCAAAATGGGTACTTTAAATATATTGTTTTCTATCAAGCCGTATGTGAGGTTTCTGCGGTAATCCCACCAACTAAGGGGCAGAGCCGACGTAGTGATTACTTGGCGATCCTCCAATTCTTGCTCCTCCACGGAGGCAATATCTCCTTCGTTCTCGTTCTGGTCTGGGCTATAACTCGTCCAATGCTCGTAGGGATCTTGTATATTTGAATAAAATTCCAGATTATTAAAATTGGCCGCCAATTTACCAAACTGATCGATGTGTTGTAGAAGGGGATCTACTCCCTTTTGTGGAGGCCTTCGAATAAGAGGGCTTAAATGGCCCAAAGTAGGTAAATCTGTCCATTTTCCCAAAGCAAAAGGTGAACTATCGTTTGTGTTAACAAAAAACATTCCTCGAGTGTTTGGCCGAATATTCTCTCCGGCCTCCATGAGAAAATTCGTAGGTGGACACATTCCGAGGAGATAAGAGATATAACCACTGCAGGCCCAGCCCCAAAATCCCTTTGGTGAGCGTATGGACTCGACAAAGTACGCAGGAGCACGCTGATGACTGCAGGCAAATAAATCTTAAACAAACGAAAAATTGTTAATATATTTAATGCGGTAATATTATTAATCTGTTTTAAATTACTTATTTTCTGTCCATTACAGCCTGGCTGCATGATCCCTCCATTCATGTAAAAATCCGCGTGGCCGCATGTCTCCATTTTTCCCTGGACCAGGGCATTTGTGTGTATCACATCCACGTAGTTGGCATCACTCGCGTCTAATTTGTCCGCATTTCCTGCCGTTATAAACAGTGGCATAGCCGGATCGAGGCCTGTAATCCTAGGCAATTTAAAGGAGCTCAAATTGCGGGCAATATAGTTGGGCAATTGGGCGCCTAGGGAGAAGCCAATCAGGTGAATATCCGTATTCCCTGTCTCCACGAGACGCTCCACCAACTGGGCGGTGCAAGTTCCAGCATGTCGAGTGTTGTGCACGGCACTAATGTAACATGGTCCAGGCGAAAGGATGCTCCAGTCGACATAAATAATGTTGTAGCTCGCTTTGGCCAGGTATTCTGTAAATTTTTTTGTTTTGAAGGAAGTTAATTGATTGGTATTTCTTACAAATGTCATATAAAATGAAACAAAAACAAGTAAGAACGTCTATAGCCGGTGCATCAACATTAAATAACCGGTTCATAGTATTCGCCTTATTTTCGGTGTATGGAGAAATAACAAGTAATCAAATACCGTAATTTTGGAATTTTACTAATATGAATTCCAAATCGGTCATTTTATTAGTAAAATGTATTTCATTTATTAGGTCGGAAAAGGTTCCTCCTTTACTATTATAACCGGGTATAAAAATATTTAGCTGGAGTAGTTAGGGAAAAATATTCTATCTATTTAACATTGTCCTAACAACCGAACATTTACCCAACTGATTTTTTTTACAAATAACGTAAGTACACGCCCAAAACCGGCAATTTTTTATATAAAATACTCCATGCCCCCCAAACTTACCATCTTTCATCTGTTGCAATGGATGCAAAAACATATCGGAGTTGTAGCCGTGGATTATAATTTTTGTTGGATATCTTGGATTAAAAAAGGAAGCTGTCAAGTTTGACTTCTCTTGACTCTCGTCTATGTGCAAGCTTTGGCGATCCACGGGGTTATGACGTGTGTATATGTAATACTTCACATCCGAATCCGGACAGCTGCGACTAATGGCCCATTTGCAGGGACCGATGGTAATATCCCTATTTAAGGAACTTGGTGAAACAGTTGTTAAAACAGAAATAGGATCCTCTGTTGTATCGGCAGTCTCCTTTATAGGAATGGACTTGTCTGGTAAATATAAACTGGCCACGACTCCTAGGCTTAAACTCACTGCAAATGTAGTGGAACTGTATGAAAACTCTATCGATTTGTACGTATGTCCGATTATGTTTTAAATCACTTACCTAGAGCCAGAAATAGAGTAACACACTTTAAGTGCATGATTCAGGGTATCAGGAATTTGGGACCATTCAAATGTGTCTTATACAAAGTCTATTTTATACAACAAGTGCTCGGATTGGAAACGTAGGAGAAACTGAGGGCTGTCTTTTCGAGTCAAGACGATTTTGGCCAACATGTAATGAAAACTGTTTGTGAGTGACTGAGTGGGGCTATAAGCGAGAGTAACGAGTAGAAAAGTGAAACCGAACCGAGACTCAGAGCCATACAGTAAAAAGAGATTGTCAAAAGAAAGTCATTCCTTAAAATGTTGAGGGTCACGAGTAGTTTATTTACAACACTTTACAAGACTTGTTATTTAAGGATATAATTAAATTTTTTTGTGTTGGTTTGATTGTTTTTAGAAAAAGTCACAGGTTCACCCACTCACTCACTCATTGAAGTTTACGCTCACTGTATAATCGCTCACGAGCCTACGTGCTTGGTGTTTAAATAATTCAATCAAATGCGTTTTCTGAACGACAGCTTTTTGTGGTCATCGTTGTTCCCGTTGTCTTTCAAACACGTAATAAGCCAAATGTTCGGTGGGCGAATTATATTTATAGGAATAATTTTCCCTTAATCAGAATCTTTATTATTGACTCTCACTTGCTCTAAAGACACACATAGATAAGATTCAAGTGTGTATTTTTTGGTGCAGGCCGATAACGAAATTTTGCCAGATATATGTACATTTGACTACATTGCACAATAAGCGCATAATATGTACAAAATCGTGTAAGTAGCAAAACCCCTTAAAAATACTTTATAATGGACAATATTTTCATTGTCAAAATGTATTGTCGGAATGTCTTTCTTGTCGGCCCACAAGCTTTAAAAGTCAAAATCAAATTATCGGTGAAAAAATGTATATTTAAAGTTTATTTTTATTAAAAAAAAATATGTTTACTTTTCTCACATGGGGATCATGCACCTGGTTGTCGGACTCATTGCTTTATTGGTATTACATCTGAAGGCCTCCTGGAATTCGGGTATATTCATATATCCCCTGTTTAGTTGAGCTGCAAAAATCTCATTCTGGCGATTGCACATTTGCTGGGCCACCGCATAGAAGAGTATTTTTTGGGTATTCAGCCCAAAATACTGCAAAACAAAAGACTCTGCGAAAGCAAATCGTTCCCCCTGGAGCCAAAATTTATAATCGCGAAGAGAAGCCTGAAAACAGCGATGGAAGTGAAAGATTTCCTTGATTTCTTCCCAACTAAGTGGGCGATAAATGACAGCCGTTTGCTGAACAGATTGCTTTTCTAGACAATCCCAAGCCGTATACTGCCCATCTGTGTCCAAAAGAAGTCGCGATTGCTTCCAAACTTCTAAACCTTGAGTGGCATAATAATGATACGTTGGACGATGTAACGATAGGATCACAAAATGCAAGAAATGTCTTAGGAAATAAGCTGGTTGATTAGCATCCTCCTCATCTATGTATACAGATGCAAAAGTGTGTTGTAGCTGAGCTCTTCGCAGTAACAAGAGATTTTTGTGGAATGAATTCTCTAGCAAGTTTAATTTTCCATAATACTCATTTAGTTCTGTGATGTTTAGATAGCTTTGTGCATAGGCCTGGAGAATACGCGCCACGTGCAACTCCCTTCTCTCCACCGACGATGGTAGCAATTGAGAATACCAATCGCGTCGAGAAAGCGCCGTCTTTCTTCGTTGTTGAAATCTTGTCGTATGCAATTGATAGGAAGCCAATGCTACTTCTCTGCTTAGATGAGGTTTAAAAACGTACCATTGCCAATACTCGGCGTGAAGTAGTCTCTCGAATTCCTGGGACAGTAGATAACAATCTGGGTAACGTAGATGCTCTTTTGCCTGCCACAACACGTAATTGTATACAATTCGTGGTTCCGTTTGCCTCAAAAAGTCCCAGGATATCGTGATTTTATCCACATTAAGTGAGAGTTTCCTGGCAATGTCCAGTTGCTGTTTTGTAAAATTCAAAGCTGCGAAAAATTGCTCAAAGTACTCGAGTATGTTCTCATCGATAATTAGCTGCTTCTGGACTGTGGGTGTTTCGGTAGTTTTACTATCCTTCATTGAGCTCCTCACCAGTGAAAATTCTTCCCTTATTCCGCGGCAAAGTACCTTCATTTCTTGGGCAATCACATAAGACACATGATGATGGCGCCCTTCCAAAACGTCCATCAGACTTCTTTGAAAATCTTCCAAGCTGGGGCAGGGAAACTCCTCCATGGGAGCCACATAAATGGTATCCAAAGCAAAGTAAATGTGCAAGAGTGTGGGTAAACCATGAGCTGCCAGTTGGGCGGAGAGGGAAATCCAATTTAGTTTTTCATTGAGACGCCTTCGCTGCCACTGATGATGCAAAAAAGGCCAGGACAAAAGTTCCGGAAGACGTGCTGTTAGGAAAGGAATCTCTTCAAGCAACTGATGCCAATGCTGTAGTGGGTTTCGGTCGCGCAGCACATGATTTTCACTTCTTTGACGACACTCAGAGTAAATTTGGTTTAGCAATTTTCCCGGAACAGTTACGAAATTTCCGACTTGTGCAGTAAAAAAACTCATTCTATCCTGTTTGTTGTAGAGAAACGGAGGCAATGACTCATCCGGATCCTCATTTTCCAAGACTTTGTTGAAGTTTCCACAGGCATGAGCATAAAAATCAATGCAGGGATCGAGGGAGTCATTCTTTATTTTCACCACCTGGCGTAGATTGCTTTTGTACACGTTGCTAAACATACGACCGGATTCAGTGTCCGGTACGGTTCCAGGTGACTCAAAAGCATTTTTGGACCTCACTAAATTAACAAAAAAAGACAGCCAAACAAACTTAAGCTTGCAGAGCATTTAAAATATTTTTTATAATACGATCTGCTCGTTTGTTGTCTTTCGCAAAACTGCGCACAAGTTTTTTTTTACTTTGCTATTTTCTAAAAAATTGATAAGCTTTTAATACAGCTTTCAATAAATCTGGGTCTTAGATTAAATATTTTCTCTTAGCTTTTGATTCTCTTTTCATTTTAATAAGATTTTCCCTTGACCTTAAAAAATAATGTAATCTCGGTTTTGCTATTTTTTAAAAGAGCACACACATTCTATATGTTTTTATACCCGGTTCTTAAAAAGCACAATTCCATATTGAATTCGTACGAATGTATGTAACAGGGAGAAGGAGCTTTACCGGCCCCATAAAGTATATATATTCTTGATCAGGATGCAAAGCCGAGTCGATCTAGCCGTGTCCGTCTGTCTGTTCGTCCGTCTGTCCGTAGATTTTGGAGACTATAATTGATAGAGAAAAACTAATTGCATATTCAGAATTCTGTGATACCAGTTCAGCACAAGTTTATTTTTAAAATCGGCTACCTCCCCCTGAACCACCGCAAACGCGAAATACTGTGGAGTCAACAATTTTAATTCTAGAAGCACTAAATTTGGATAGTACTTTGGTAGAGACATTATCTGTATGTGATGCTAAAATCAGGCGGTTACGCCCTGTTTTGTGTGCGCAAATGACAAAAATGTGTTGCGCCCACACGCTTTCCAATAGAAACATGCCGTAAACTTCTCTTACAATCACACACCTCCGAATACCAATTACGAAAATTTGTTGCGCCCAAAATTTCAATGCTATTATAATGATTCAAAAACCATGTGAAAACTGAGAACCGGGTATTTATAGTCGAGACACTCGACTATGTATAATCGTTCTTACTTGTTGTTTAAGAACTTAAGAGTTCTTGGGCGATAAGGAACGCATTCTCTTTGCTTGTGTGTTTTGTAGAGATATTAATTGATACATTTCTCTCCAAAAAACACACGCAAAGAGAATATGGAAACCTATTTAAGCAGTGGAACAACATTTAATGGCTGATATATAATTACGTGCGTCGGAACAGCTTCATTACTCAAAAGAATAAAGAGAAAAGGCAACGGATGGAATTCTCTAATATATAATGTACCATAAAACATATCGAAAAATCCAAAAAATATTTCCTGGTCATTTTACATTTGCAAACTGCTCAAGATTCTGTACTAAGCTAGTTCTTAATTTAATTACTATGTACTATATGTTGCACAACCCGAGTTGCACAACCTAAAATTCACCTAAAATTCTTTGCAGCCATTATTTTATCTGAATGTTTTTAAATGTCAATAATGTCTTCATTTTGCGCAGTAAATTTTAAAAGGAGTTAATAACAAGTGATTTAATGATCAGCTTAGGAATATTCGAGTACTGCATTTTAATACCCTCTACCTTAAGGTACATATCAGAGATCGGCAATGTTACACCCTAACAATAAGTGTACCCAAAGAATTTGTGCGTTTACGAGTGTGATCGGCATTGCATACATAGTTGTTTTTGAATATGCACATATACATAAATACCTATGTATATCTTAAATGAAAATAAAAAGCCGCGTTTTGCTGCTTCATTGCGTGTTATATATTCATATGTCTTTATGTGTTTATTTTTAATGTTTACAACTAATATTAAAAATAACAAATTAAAATGCAAAATAGCCACCTTTCCAGGGAATTTTTTTCTTCTTTGATAATGGAAATTAAAATTGTCCACATTTGCTTTGGGTGCATTGGGCGTCTGGTGAAATAGTATTGGGTGTTTGGTTTGCAAAAACACAACACACGGAAAGCGATTTGTGCGTTTGGGTGTGTTATTCTTTTTTTTCGGTTCGTGGGTGCGACGAGCACTCCAAATTTATAAGTATGATTCGGGAGCCAAAAAGTGACACCCTTGACGGTTTCTGGTACAAATGGTATATTAACTTTGTGCAAATGTATGTAACAGGCAGAAGGAGACATCTCCGACCCCATAAAGTATATCAGCATCAACAGCCGAGTCGTATAGTCATGTCCGTCTGTCTGTCTGTCTGTCTGTATGTATGAACATCTCGTTCTAGGAGATGGTCAGAGCTAAAGTTGTAATTCTTTTTGCTTTTGGTGTGTTATTATTTCAGGCAGATCAAGTTTATTTAAAATTTTTGCCACGCCCATTTGCACAATACATACAAAAGTACATGTATGTGTGCACCTGCTGATTGTTTGGATGTCAACAAACGAAAATTTCGTGAATTATTTGAAAAAAAAGAAGAAAAATATGGTATCTCGCTGTCGAGAAATCTCGACCACAGCTTTGCTACTTTTTTTTTTTTTTTTTTTTTTTTTTTTTTTTGGAAAAGTCATGGACACGTGTGACGGTTGTTTATGAATTTTTGGAGAACAGTGCTAGAAGGAGGTGGGCTCGCTCAGCTGCCGACAATTAGGATATACAAAAAACAACAATCTCATTTTACATAATAAATATTAAAACTTTCACTGTACTGAAATGGACAACAATAAATAAGAATTACACCAATATTATCAATCCTTTTGTTGCGTATTAAAATTTTTTTAACATAGAACAAACATGAACATAAAAAAAATTATGGTAGATGTTTTTTAATATTTCCATTGTTATTGTTAGTGGTTTTTTCTTTGAGGTCTAGGCAACGGCTGCTTGAAAACTGTCAAAAAGTGCAAAAATGTATTTTATTTATTTTCGATGTTATTTCTACGCGTTGTTGCAAAAGTCTTTACTAGTGGCATCTCATTTTGATCAACGGAACACAACAAAAATTCCAATACATATAAAAAAAAATACCCCACCAACAACCACTACGTCGAAGTACATACATACATATATCAACTTGTCAGGTCTTTATGAATGTTTTTGCAGTTCGCAGAGTATTTCATCTATATCTCAATTCGTGGACGGAAAAACCATTTTAGTTGAGCTAAAGGCTTTCAGCAGTTAATAGCACAAAATTGTGTCTTTTCCTAGCGGTCGACCCAAAAAATCAAAAAGGTATAAGTGAATTATATGCAATTCAAGATAATATTCAAAACCACATATAGAATGTACAATACTTTGTGGAATGCTGAGTTGTTCAATAAAATACAATTTCGAGTGTGCGTTGCTCATAAATATTTTTCGATGAATGTTTTGAATTCTGCAGTTGGAACTGTTCCAATCTATAAAACTGGAATTATTTCAATCTATAGAGACAAGAGTCTTTGATTGCTTCATCAGCAATACAAAAGCGAATCGAATCATTAAAAACATATATAATAGAAAACACCAGACGGAAAAAAGTAATATTTTTATATTTTCCATATGGCTTTCATATCTACCGAGACTTTATCGTCTCGGTCTACGTCAATTTCTATATAGATATATTTGCATATTATTTGATTATCTTAGGTATAACCAAATCATATATGTTTCTTGAAAATTTATTGCCGCCTTTTTTATGTTTCTATCAAATAAAACTTCTCACGCGCCAAATGAACAAATATTTTAGTATATGAGAAACACATGGCTTATGTCAAATAAATTTTTTTTGAATAATCCACAAATATATCAAATATTTTTAAATATTTTTTTCCATAGAAAATCCAGTCAATATGAGTGAAGCCAAGAACCTGATGACCACCTTCGGCATTCTGGCCGTTCTTCTTTTTTTCCTGTATATAATCTATGCAGTGTTGTAGACTGTTAAGGCAAGGAGGTCTTAAGAGCCAGCATACCAAGTACATATTTAAATTCCATATATTATAAAATTGAGTGTTTTTTTTTTTTATTTCATCCCTTAAGTTAAATTTAAGTTTATTTCAACCTTTAAAATAGTTCAACAGATAACAATTTTAATTAGGTCAACAAAGTGGCATTGTCTCGGACTACGTAAGTCCTCATGGAGTTAATTTCTCTAAGTACATTTTAATATTCTTTTTTTCAAACCACAAACAAAATAAAAAATTAAACTCTAAGTGCAATAACAAAAAAAAAAAGCAAAGCACAAATAAATAAACATTTTTTAATTCATGTTTTCAAAATACCAGCTATTTGTCTACGTGCTAGACCAGCCAATGAATAATGTCCAAAAAACTTAGAACACAGAAACTCAAAGTCCCATGGAATCTAAGCACATATTTCCCATCCAAATATTATATACATATTATATATGCAAACGTTCCGAACTATAGCCCATTGCTACATGCACACACAATAATATACATACATACATATGTGTATAAAAACCTAGAAAATATTTGTGCCGTCGCAAAAAATGAGCAACTGGACGCGTATGCGTCCGGATATACTCGTACTAACATATGTGTAAATTTTTTTAAATGTATATATCACATATACTATACATAAGATTTTGGATATATGGATGGATGGATGAATCTATATGAGTGCATGCGTGAGCTTATGGGCCAATAGCCATAATTCCAAGAGATGGCCAAATTATTGTGGAGAATTCAGAAATTGGTCTGGGTTCTTAGTTATTGCGCGTCTGTAGCTACGAACGGTTCGAAATATCTCCCAACAAGAGAGCCCCTTTAAATCCCCCAAAGTGTGTGATTTGTGTGTGCCAATTGATCGAATTTCCTATCTAATCATCCGAATTTTTTCATTATAAAAAACAGCAACAACAACTAACCACCTATTCAAAATGAATGAAGCCCGGAGTCTGTTTACCACCTTCCTTATCCTGGCCTTTCTGCTGTTTCTGCTCTATGCCTTCTACGAAGCCGCCTTTTAAACATGTCACTCCAACAAAATCCCATCCTCCAATCCATCAATCACAACAATGAAGGATAGCTTACATGTTGAATTTCAATTCCAAGCCCGCCATTGGCCACACATAATCAATTTAAGCAACAACTCGATTGCCATGGACGCCGCTTTTAGGACTCTACGCGTTTAAGATGTTTAGCATTTAATGGATTTCTACTAGTAACCTAAGCCAGGTGAGTAATCCTCTAACTCAATTAATTAAATTAGAAATTACGCAAATTGGAAAAATTGCGATTTTTGGAGACGTAAAATTTTCAGAATGCCTAATAAGAAACCTTGACAAAATCAAAAATATCGTATAGATTTTTGGCACCCGTTCGGACGTTTGGTCTATAATAATTTCAAACACAAACACATATAAGAAAAATAGATTTTTTGGTGTCTATTTTTTAACGACAGCATTTCGACATGGACCACTAAGCTCCCGCCTTTTGAAAACATTTAAAACGTTTTTAGCACACAACACATTATCCCAATGCTGCCATTTGGTTTTCGGAATTTTCAAGAACATATATCTTTAAAGAAACAGTTTTTGTACCTTTGTACCTGCATAATTTATGATTGGCTAAAGTTAATATTATAAATTACCGTTTTAAATTAATTGAGTGACCTTCAGAAATTTTACAAAATTGGGATTTTATAAAAATTAAAATCCAGCTATGACATTTTTTTTTACAATATTATGGTTGCAATTTTATTTGGGTCAATTAAAAATAAATGGCAAAGGAATATGCCTTTTAGAAAAAAATTTGCCGGTGCTCACATTTATAAGTACTAAGTTTTTTGTAAAGCGTAAAATTAAAGTAAAATTTATACTGTATGCACTTGGTAGATGACGACAAAGCAACCAGCTGCCAAAAAAAAATCGTGGCTAGCCATTTGGAACGCGATTTATTCGCAGATCGATGGAAAACTCAATGTTATGCTTGTACGTATATATGTGGAATGTTGATAATTTTCTCTTGATTTTTCATCTAATTTCTGCTATATTTTCTTTCAGCACTGCACTGGGTTTATTTTTGCTATAAAATAGCTAAAATTCCGATCCCTATTCTGAAGGCCCTGCTGTCGGTTTGGCGTCATCTGTTGTAATCATAAATTTTACGTTTGATTTCTTTAAATTCTATTCCTTAAATATTTCGTTTTGCAATGGAATTTTTCAACCGAGCTTGCCATTTATAGACCATGATGTACAGTACAGCAAACTGCAACAATCAATTGATTATTTCATTGTTTAGGCACAAATTCAAATCGCATTCATAAGAATAAAGTAACTGCATTTTACTTCAATTTTTCGTGGATTTATTTTCTTTTTCATAACACAGGAAACACAATCGCAAAATAAATGAAAAAAAAAACAAATAAACAACAGTATAAATAATAAATAAAAAAAAATATACACAAAAATTGACATGTAGTTTAAATTGCGGATTTTAAATGTACGAATTATTTTTATTATTTTGGGTCTTTGAACGTATACCAAATTTGAAAATGATTTTATATCGGTCCGAAATGCACATAACTTATATGCTGTTGTATATAACCTACAGTTTTATTTTGTTATCCATTTATACAATAAAGTCTACACACTAAAGATCAATTTTTGCCTACAACATTAAATTATATGCGTTATATATTGATTTAAAAAACCACACGTCAAATAACCCATTCATTATTTCCGAAAGATGTAAGGAAATATAGTAACTAAAAAGGAACATGTTATGTTGGGCCTAATTTTTTTGTTTTTTCTCGAGAGCTTCGTTTCTAAACCTATTAAACATTCGATGACCTAGTAATGTGCGAATAGGCATGGGGGCCAACTTCATTAGGAAGTACTATAAAAAAAGGGGATAATCTATATTGAAAACATACGTTAAACTTCATACTCACTTGAATGCCATGGGCCCAGTATCCGTTGGTCTCACTAGTTTTTCCAAGTGTAAACACAGCGAATTTTGAATACGTAGATGCAAATGGGAGCATAGGAAGGCCGCCACGCGACATTACGCGGTCACTGTAGGCATTCATCTTTGTAATTACGATACCGGGCATAACCAATTGCACGTCTATATTGTGCTCTTTGACCTCCTGTTCAAGAGCTTTAGAGAAAAAAGTAACAAACTTTTTGCTGGCAGTATATACAGTCATTGTGGGAAGTGGCTGCAACTCCGAGGCGGATCCTATATTAACAATGGCTCCCTTGCGACGCCCAATCATTTGCGGTAAAATCTTGCGAGTCATCATGGTAACGGATCCCATATTTACGGTCATCAGATCCCACAAAAGTTCCTCGGAAATCAAATGGAGGTTTTCCGGATGCTCGTACATCATACCAACATTATTTACTGAAAGCGAACTTTTATAATTATTTGCTTTTACTTTTTGCTTCAGGTTACCCAAAATTCCAACATCGATGCCTTTAAGCCCCTTTTCGATTTCATCGTAAATTTCTCGTCCTTTTGCAAAGTCCACTGCAATCCACTTAGTTTTTACTTTATACTGATTTTCTATAAAATTAAATATAGGTGGTAAATAGTGCAATGTTTTTGGTAGTCATTGCTCTTGCTAACTTACCAATATCACTGGCCACCGAGATAAGTTTCTCTTTTGTTCGCGAAATAAGAACTATATTAAGGCCCTGACGAGCTAGTTCTTTGGCATATTCCTTTCCAATACCATCGGTGGAACCTGTCACAACTAAAGTGGATACATACAAAAATTAATGTTATGTGATATAGACAAAAAATAAGTCCTAAAAAAAGTTTTGAACTCTTTTTACTAATTCTATCAAACGTCCTTTAGTTTGGTCAATAAAAGTAACTAACATTTTCATGCAACTCAGGATGACTACTAAATAATCTTATCAAAATATTGTAACCTATTTCTGGCCACACATGCTGATTACTAATAATGCTGACTGTTGGTATTGAATTATCAGTCACTAGTTTTAGTAATAAGTTTACCGATTTATGAATCCAGTAATCTGCACAAATAGTATTTATATAATACACTGACGTTTAGGAGCAGTGCATTCTTTTTAATAGATAATACAGACATTATTGCTAATAATAATTGGTGTCATATATGGACATCACAACAGTCCAATCAAATTTTTAATAGATATTTTATTATTTACTTTTATTTCTTAAAAAAAAGGGATTGATATAGAGTCTTACCTGCCCATTCGCCATACCTTTCTACTAAGGTCTTTGAAACTTTTGCTTGTAAATAGGGCTGCAGTACAGCCACAATTATGCTGAAAACAGACTTTAAATTGTCGTAGAGAAAGTTCGCTATAGCGAGAACTCCTATTGTGTATATAAAACACAATATAAATGCCATACTGTAGACAGAGTGTAAATTAATAAGCTGAAGTATTATTTTCTATACTAACTGAATAGTTAAGAGACACCTCTTTATATAGTCAGTCCGAAGAGCTTATTCGGTTTGGAAATAAGAGCGTTCGGATTCTATTGATAGTGGATCGTATGTTCCCTTATCACTCGGTACACACTACCCAAAAAAGTCAAAGGCCAGTAAAAAAAAACCCAAAGTATTAAACACGTTACATTTGCTAATATGCACGATAATGGCTTGTACGCATTTTGTGTTTATTGGAGCATGATATATGTATATAGCTACGGCCAGCCGAATGTTATTTAGTTATACGTCAATAATTATTGTTCTTATAATAATTGCAATTAATTATTGCAAGGTATACATTTTGACCTTGTATATAGAAATATGGTATTTTTACCATATAGTTCATTTATGTATGCCGTGTTATTTGTATTATTTTTTTCCCGTTATTTCAATGTTTATTTGTCCATATTGAACCATTGTTCCTTACTTTACGTTAATGTAATGTATAAGTAGCCCAAGAAGTGGTTTCCATATTATACTTTTAGGCTTAAAATACGTTTATTTTATTATATTTTATTATTTCGTAAGGCACACGATTTTGGAAACTTCTTGAAACAATCATCGGATATTTTTAGACACAAACGCCACATAGGGACACAAAACATAGACAAATATAACATTAATGTTTTCATTGTTTACCAACGTATTTCCTATAACACAAGCTTTTCGATAAAATGTGATATTTATTCAGCTATTTTAAGTGAATAATCACTGTCCTGAAATTTGTTTTTGAACTATTAAGCCATATTAAAAAAAAGAAACAAGAAAAATTAACTATATATATTTTTGAGCAGTTCTCCAATTGAATATATTATTCACTAACATTACACCAACGAAGATATAAAGCCCTGTAGAAATTGTATTTAAATATTAAGTCCAAATCATAAATACATATATTACAGTATACAATAAAGCAAAAACATCGGATATTTTTGCTGTTAAGGGGCTTCTGTCCGATGTTGCCAACATTATTGGTCTTTGCTTTGGTTTGTCGGTCAGCAGTTTCGCGCGCTGGCCAACCGGTTTCATTCTCTTTCCCCACTTTTGTCCTCTTTAACGTAAATGCAGCCAAAATGCAAGGGTTGTGCAATCCGCTAGTGTTTTGTGTACATTTTAGCAATTGATTTTTTCATCCGGTTTTTTGTTAATGATTATTGTTTTATTTGATTCTTGCTTTGTTTTGTTTTATCTTTTAATTTTTCGGATTGTGTGCAAGAACTTTTGGGATCTTATAGCGAATTATTTAGCTCCTAAAATGAAGAAACCAATATTTACATCTGGTACTTCCCCAAATAAGGTAATAAATTAAATTAATTTGAGTTTTCGTTGCTTTTGTTGCAGCGCCTCAATTCTTAGCTGCTTGAAGATTTGGTGGCCCAGATACGTGCGGAGGGGCAGGGGGGCAATCTTCATTAGGGCGTACTGTACAAAATATAAAAAGAGATAAAACTGCTATTACTGCTAATGAAAGATAAATTCGAAACGCAGATTAAGCTATTTTTATGTTTTTGTAATTCCCCATAATAATTGCTGACATGATTGCTCCAGGCAGTTTGAATTTTACAATTTCTTCATAATAATTCCGAATTGACATTAATACCTGTATGCCATGAGACCAGTATCCATTTGTCTCACTTGTTTTTCCCAGTGTGAAGACAGCAGATCTGGCGTAGGTGGATGCTGTGGGAAAGATTAAAGTTGCCCCACTCGTCATTACTCGGTCACTGTAGGCATTCATCTTGGTGACCACAAAGTTGGGCATCAGCAGCTGAACGTGAATGTTGTGCTCCTCTAACTCCAGTTCTAGGGCTTTTGTGAAGTAGGTAACAAATTTTTTACTGGCTGCATAAACGGTCATGTTGGGCAGGGGTTGCAGTTCCGAGGCGGATCCCAGGTTGACAATCGCACCTTTTCGTCGACCAATCATCTGGGGCAGAATTTTGCGGGTTAACATGGTAACCGATCCCATGTTCACGGTCAACAGATCCCATAGAAGATTCTCCGAAACCAAATCGAGAGTTTCTGGATGCTCGTACATCATGCCGACATTGTTCACTAAAAAAAATGAACAATTTAGTTTGTAACTTGTTACTATACAATTTTTATTATTGCCTTCAAGCAGTGAGGAGTATCTGCAGTTTAGAGGAAAATAAAAAAAAGTAGTTGAATAAACAAAAATTATTAAAAACAGAAAAATTTTTTAAGTTACATATGTTTATAAAACAAAAAATTAACCTGTTTAAAAATTCCAATTGCTAAAATCAATGCCAAATCTTATCAGTTAATTTTTTTGTTGAAAAACCTCGAATTTCCAGCAAGGTTGTGGTCGGCTTGTGCGCCTCAGCAAAAAAAAAAAAAAATCAAATTTAAATTGCTGAAGCGCTTCAGAGCGTTTATGTGTCTGGTAGGGCAAATAAAATGATATTTCATGAAAACATTATCTACAATGTACTTGAAACATTGCTTTACCTCCCTAACACACAAAAAAGAGTCATTATTATTGTCCGCAATTATTGTTATTTGACATTGACTGTCGTACAAGAGGCGCAATATAAAAATAAAGAAAAAGCACTACTGTTTGCCACTGTTGACAACATGATGAATGTCTGTACGCATATGACAGTAGGTATCGGTAAAAACAGTTTACCGATTTACAGTGACCCAGGAATAATAACATATATATTATTTGTAATATATTGTTGTTAAATATTTTGTATGACTTTTTTTTTGTAGTTTTACTACTCACCCAAAATTCCAACTTCAATGCCAGCCAATTCCTTTTCGATTTGGTCGTAAACTTCCTTTCCTCGGGCAAAGTCCACTGCAATCCACTTGGTTTTCACTTTAAACTGTATCTCTGAATAGTAAATACCGGTCCCAAATTATGCAATGGTTTTGGTTGCTAAATGCCAAACTTACCAATATCGCTGGCAACTGCAATAAGTTTCTCTTTCGTTCGCGAGATGAGAACCAGATTGAGTCCCTGACGAGCCAGTTCCTTGGCATATTCCTTTCCGATGCCGTCGGTGGCACCCGTCACCACTTAAGCGAAAGGAAATCGTCAAAATGTAAACTACTTAGTCACAGTAGGTCAAATGAAATACAAAACTACTCAAATTTTTTTTGATAAAAAAATGATTAATTATTTAATTTTTTTTAATTTTTAGTAACGACCTCAACATAAGCATACTAATAAGTTCATTTATGAAAAGCAAAAAACGTATGCTCATACATAGATGTTTGCATATTTCAACATATGAATTTGTTGGTTTTCTCTTTAGCAACTATAAATGTACATATATTTGAAAAGCCTAGCCACTTGTTGCGAGAGACAAATTCAAAGTTAACATTTGTCTGCTAATTAGCTATCTACATTTAGCTGGGCTCCTTTTAATCATGTCGCTACTTGGTTAGCTGCTTGGTTAGTGGCTGCAGACTAAAGAAAATAACACGGTAGTGATTAAAAAGTCGGAAAGAAGCAAGCTAGCATGCCACATATTGCAATGTATCCAGTGGTGGTAGCTGGTTTTTTTGGTTGCCAAATGTTTGTGCAATGGAAAAGGAAACATGAAATAAGCAGCAGCACAACCCCATCAATTATTGTACTTGCGTATGATTTAATTATTATAAAAATACCAAGGGTACACTTGGAAGCGGATTACATTTTTTAACTTTTTCTGATAAGATGTATTCAATATATTCAGCTAACGATTTATTTACCTATAATTAGCGTAACCCCACACCAACGGAAACTTTACAGAGAAAAAATTTTAATCTCTTATAATACCATGCTATTATTAAAAATATTGCATCGGAAAACCTCACGAATTTTTTATAATAACTGCGGATTAGTAAGCTATTAAAGTTATTTAAAGAATGATTGTTCAATTTACATAATATTCAGTTATTACAGAGTAGCAATAAGGAGAAGGAGCAAAAGTTTTGTGTAAATTAGAATCTCATACTTGCATAAAACGTTTTTGAGAGCCAAACAAACAGTGTATATTTGAAAACCAACAACTAAGATCCCCTTAGGGTTAACATAGTGTAACCTTAAGGTTAACACTAATCTGATTAAAACAACACATACGAAATCGTGAGTTTCATTTCGATACTACTTACCTGCCCAATGTCCATACTTTTCTATTAAAGTCTTTGGCAAATGTGGCTGGAAATAGGGCTCCAGCACAGCTTTAATTATACTGATCACGGACTTGCAGTTGTCATAGAGAAAATTTACAATGACAAGAAATCCCACCGTGAAAATAAACCACGAGATTAACTGCCAAATGAACGCCATCCCGAGCAAAGTGTAAATGTTGAATTCCAGTACTGTCTGCATGGTTAAAATATTTATTCACTTTTTAGTACTTATGGAGATTAGGTAGTAACCGTGCGGATGGATTGAATAGTTTTTGTGGATTGTATATTTCCTTATCACTGACGAGTCACTACAAAAGCGTACTGATTATTTCAATACGTGAAAACAACTACATATAATTTACAATCGCTACAGTATCGCGCACAGACGTCTGTTTGGCTCTCTTGGTATTTTTCATTTGCCGTTTCGTTTCTTTTTTACTTGTACCGAAGGCACAAGTTGCGGGTTTGAGCGCCAACCATGCACTGAACTTTTTTGAACTGAGACTTCGTTTCAGATACATGTTTTGATTTTTGGATAACTTTGTTTTGTACGGAAAACCAGCTGTAAGAGTAAAAGCTAACTTACAGCGCCAAGCCCAGTGCAATTTTTTCTTTGGTTTAACTCACTTTTTGACGCTTCATTATTTCATAAAATTTTAATTTCTTCAGTTGCTAATAGAGTGTCTACGACTTTACAAGATGTTGAAAAGATACGAATCTTGGCGGGTGAATAATTTGACATTTAATTGCCGTGAAAGATGTGTGACCCGAAAATTATTTTTTTCTCGTACATTTCGTTGTGGACCCTGAAACTGTGGTAACTTCGTTTTACTGGCTAACTGCATAATCAGCTTACTTGTGGTGTCAAACTAATTGCAAACAATTAGACTGAAGATGCGT
This sequence comes from Drosophila ironensis, assembly GCA_021223825.1. Lineage (NCBI taxonomy): Eukaryota > Metazoa > Arthropoda > Insecta > Diptera > Drosophilidae > Drosophila > Drosophila ironensis. Next base: position 157,387 of record JAJJHQ010008832.1, on the reverse strand, counting down.
TAAATTGTTTCCTGACATGCACTACCTCTGAAGATGTATTAGGTTGCTTTACTTTTTGTAATAACTTTATAATTTGATCATAGTCTTCATTAAAAGTAATATCTGTTGTCTTTTAAGTTTATACCATTTCTATTTTTAAGACATTTCCTCATGATTTGTTTTCTCATCATTAGCGGAAGCAAGTAAAATTGCAAACCAAAAACAAACAAATATAAAAAAACAACGGCTCAGAGAAATTTCAATAATATATTCAACAATTGATAAATATTTGCGGAACTGTGCAAAGAATGCTTGAAGTCATTCCATAGATTTCTAGGAAATGAAGTCTATTCAGAAATGCTCAATCCATAACTTGGAACTCAATTGTCTGTTCCAAAATTGGCAAATGGCTTTCCAATTGAAGCCAAAATTACTCTTCACAGTCTTATACCTTTTAGTTACATATAAAATCAATATTTGTTATAAGGCACCAACAGCTGTAGGCTGTTGTCCAGTTGAGGATTGATTACAGACTGAAAACCATGGAGGAAAATGTTCTTTCGGAATGATAGTCGGCAAAGCTTTTTGCGACAAGCTTCCAATAGCAAACGCAGTGTTGTGACTTTAGCTTTAGACAGCCTTATTAAAAAAGGGTTTAAGTAATTTTACAAAATTTATTTGGTTAATAGTGCTTTAATGTGCATTTCTATTCAGAAATGCTTTTATTTAGAAATGCTCATTCCATAACTTGTAACTCAATTGATTGTTCCAAAATTGGCAAATGGCTTTCCAATTGAAGCCAAAATTACTCTTCACATTCTTATACCTTTTAGTTACATATAAAATCAATATTTTTTATAAGGCACCAACAGCTGTAGGCTGTTGTCCAGTTGAGGATTGATTCCAGACTGAAAACCATGGAGGAACATACTCTTTGGAAATTATAGTCGGCAAAGCTTTTTTCGATAAGCTTTCAATAGCAAACACAGTGTTGTGACTTTAGCTTTAGACACCCAATACGAAAGGTTTATTGAAAAAGGGTTTACATAATTTTAAAAATTTATTTGGTTAAAGTGCTTTAAGTATTTGATTCCTAAATGATTGGATAGTACAAAAATATTTGATGCATTTGGTTGTCATGTTTAAATAAATGAAATAATTAATTGTATGGTATCCACAAAATAGAATACGTAATCAAATTTAATAATATTGATTGAAAAAAAAGGTTTTTTATTTTTTGTGAGACCATACATAAAATAAAAGCCGTAATCGGAATATCTACATTGTGTCCGAAAATTCGAAAAGTGGTTTTAGCCAAGTTTCAATCCTTCGCTTACTGTAAAGTCGTCTGGAACTATATAGTTGTATATTACTATACTCCTTTTTAGTTAAAACAATACACAATTATAAATGTAAAACTAGTTTTAGTGATATTCCTTGGTCAAAATTTCTTTTTGCTTTGTTTTATCCGTGAGACTGCTAAAGAACTTAAAAGAGACAAACAATCGCATTCGCCAGGTGAATGCCATTGCAAAAGCATTTTGTAGGTGGTGCCAAAGATACCCTGGAGTTTCATCCACGCCATCTCGTAGTTGATTTACCGCACTTCTGGCATACTCCTCAGCTGAGGGTATAAACAACCCCCCCTTCATAATTCTACTTGAGTATGAATTAATTTTTGTAACCACAAAATTTGGGGACAGCAACTGCACAAGAATGCCGAATTGCTTAGCCTCGTAGTGCAAGGCCAGTGTAAAACTTCGGGTATATGCTTTTGAGGCTGCGTAATAAGCTCCGTAGGGCAACGGTTGCAACTCCGTTCCCGAACTGACATTCACGATCGCCCCCTTAATACCATTATCCTTCATCCGACGGAAAAATATGCGGGACAACTGGGAAACGGCAATCACATTGGTATCGATTATATTTTGCGTAGCTTCCTGGCTCCATTTTAATAGCGATAGGGGTTTTCCGGAACCAACATTGTTAACTGTAGCGGATGATATTACGAAAATTGCAAATTCACTAGGACTGTTTGCACCGAGGGAGAAATAATAATCTTATCTCGAATAGAATAACAAACCTAGTATAGAAATCGGTACGTCAGCCAGTTCCTTATCTATGTGTTCATAGACATGTGAGCCCTTGGTGAAATCAGCAATAACAACTTTTGTTATCACATTGGATTCGCTTTCTAAAAAAAAAAAAAATAATAATAATAAATATAAATTAGTTAACAAATTTAAACGAGAATGTATACAATTGCCAGCCAATTTTATATTTTTGTTTAAACTCTTATTAAAATAAACAGACAACAAAAAAATAATACTCAGTTGCATACTGTGCAAATACATAATACATTCCCGTGCGCGTTAAAAATATTTAATTTTTGTCAAACTTACCGATCTCCTTGGCCACCACCTTAAGTTTATCCTCATTCCTGGCAATAAGGACTACATTGATTCCTTGGCGTGCCAACTCCTTGGCGTATTCTTTTCCTATCCCATCGCTGCTTCCGGTGACTGCTGCCCAATCTCCGTATCGCTCGCGGATAGTGGGCCTATTTTTTGTACTTTGAAGCCATCGAATTTTGACCAGTCGGAGTGGTGTTTTTAATTGATCGTACAGATAAGCGATCAAAGCGTACAATCCAATATACATTAAAAACTCTGACAAGTCCATTTAAATTTTGTTTTCGTTTTTGTTCGAGTGCTCGGGCAAAGTGTGTTCGATACGGTTGACACCCAGCGACGGACTGCCGGTCATTTGGCACAATTGCACACTTTTTTTGCTGAATAGGGCTCTGAATTTAAATAGCTTTTTATATGCATTGTATAGAATTCATCCAGCAATAAAAATGTGTTTGATTGTTGGCTTTGCGCCTAAAGAATCAAGGTGTTAATAATAGTGAAGGTACCACGAGTATTTATTAACGTTAACTATTAAGTTCGTTGGATAACACGTAAAAGAAGTTAATTAATAAATACATTTAATGGATGCGGAATAAATCCTACATACAAATGAGATATTCATTTTACCAATTGCATTGGCGGGGGTGGAGGTAGGCGGCTATTTTTCACAGTATAGATGGACAGGGGCTCTACTACTATAATATCCGAATTTCAAATCTGTAGTATTAATACTGTGACCGCCACAACATTTCGCGGTTTGTATGTAATGTATGTAATTTATATAATTTCGTACGAATTCAATATATCCTGTTCTTTTCAAGAATCTTTGTTTATTTTATTTATACTAAATGAGTTCAATATTTTTGCTTGTAAAGACCATACAACTATAGTTATTTCTAGACTGCATAGAAGTCTAGACTGTAGACTTCTAAGGTTTGCCCACTCAAATGTTTAGTATGTTTCTATATTTTTTCGATGTAATTTTTCCATGATACATACTATTTTTTCTATATTGCTACAAATTCTATTGTTTTTATACCACGTACTCGTAGCCTAAGGTACAAATGGTATATTAACTTTGTGCAAACAGGTAGAAGAAGACGTCTCCGACCCTATATATATTCTTCATCAGAATCAACAGCCGAGGCTATATAGCCATGTCCGACAGACATGACTCGGCTGTTTATGCTGATCAAGAATATATATACTTTATGGGGTCTGTACCTTAGGGTACATGGTATAAAAAGCACAATCTCACATAAAATTTACCTCTCCTCTCTAAAAGGCATTCATAAATTAGGAAGAGTTCAGAAAACGCTAAGTACACACACGCCCCCAAGTCAAGCATACAGGATTTGTCCTTTTTCGAAATTTTTAGCGTGAAGGATGGTAAGGGCATCAGAAAACGAGAATTTCGATGAGAGGCTGTGAATCGAGAACACGACATGGGTTACATATGTACGTGTATGTATATATGTACATCCCAGCCACAAGCCCTCTTTGTGGGAAAAATCCATTTTGAATAATATCCATACATATTTTCTGGAATTTTTCGTCGTTTTTGGCTTCCGCAAAAACCGCATTTATTCAAGTGTCAAATAAATCCATAGTTTTTCGGGGAAGCAGCGGAGGGAGGGTCGGCTGTGTTGGCGTCGGACAACTAATTAAGTCAAATGGTTTTATGCCAAAAACTCATGAGCCAAAAAGAATGCATCGTTTTGAGTTCCACCATTCGAATTTAGTCGAAAGCTAAAAATTATTGTACAAAATTTTTGGCAAAAATATATAAAGCATGCATGTATGTACGTGTGCGGGGTAACTTATGCTAATCACATTTAATTGCTTTTTAAGCACACTTTGTGGCAGTTCACCTAATTAATGGGGCTCTTAAAGTCCGGCCACGGAGTGCAGTCAAAAGCTTAAATAAATAGTTTGGAATAACAGAAATACTGCATGCGAATGGCGCCAGTTTTTGGTTCAAGGCACATATGCCAAGATAAGAAAACAGCTAGAAAGGCCGCAAGAGAGTGTGGGAGACTGCTCAACTGGCGCAGTCATTGTCAAAAAGTCAAACAATTTGAATTATGCTTTGCAATTTGTACATCCGTTTTGACTTGGTAAGAAAAAATATAAAAAAGAACACCACCACAAGTCCTTAGATGTGTTCCTTGTTTTGTGTTTTCTATATGGGGGGAATTTTTGTTAGCTTTGTTCTCATTTGCTCTTGGCGGTTATATTATTTTTCATAAAACAACGAAAAAAACTCGGTTTTGCTCATTTTTTCCGATATTATTGCGTTTGAATGTGGTGTGGAGTTGAAGGAGTAAAGTTAAATTCTGATTTTAATTTGAACTTTAAATATAAGTATTTTTTCTAACGTGAAGGAATGTTTTTATACCACATAGTTCATAGAACCCTAAAACTCAACCCACGAAAACCTGTAATTCCCCCAATTAATGGCCGTAGCCCCATTTGTGACGCTCTCTAATCTCTGACATATCGTTAAAGCGCATTTCTGCCACTGTTGACTCTTGGTAGTCAAGGATGCTTAAGGATGTTTATGTCAGGCACTGAATTTTAAGTAGCTTCCGAGAGAGGCAGAGGCGGCTCTGCATTGACTAAGAAAAAAAACGAACAAAAACCATCGCCGAAAAAAGAGTTGTCAAGTGAATTCGTGACAGCTGCTCCGCCGTTGGAAAAGCATTCGCCCCTTAAATGGCGCATGAAAATTAGCAAGTTGTCAGTCGTCTGCCATTATGCAGCACACTTTGCATAGTACTCGTATTTTGGTGGGTAAGGATTAAACGGTTTTGTATTCAACAGTTAATTAGCAGTTTGTGGTTATCGTAAAAAATGTTTGCTGCCATTTATTTGAGCCAAACTTTTGCCCATAAAAGTACAATCAGTGGCTAAGTTACATCCAGAATGCCGGTGAGTTAGCATATCCCGACACCACCTGCAGGCAAAGTACATGGTCCCCATAAAAAATGACTTACGATTAGACTGTTGCAGGAAAAAAAAAACACAGATGAGAAACAAACCGGCAAACAGCAACCGGCAACCGGCAAGGGCAAGTGTCGTTTTGAAAAATTCAAATCTCGTTGCCAATAAAAGCCAATAAAACTCGTAAAATAACTCAAACAAAAAGTGGGTGGAATATAATGGTGACCGCTGAAGTGTTTTGTGTCGCAGTGGTTGCGGATATTCCATTACCATGAAGTTTGCATGCGGGTTCAAGTTGATCTGCATGATGCAGTTAGGGGATTTTTTTCGGTCACATATGCGAACATGCGATATACAAGTACATATGTTTATTTATAGGCGGGAAGAATCGTCTGAGGACCATCGTTTGTATGACCGAAAATAGAATTTCTATTGATTGTGGCATCTACACCTGTTGGGAATATGTCGCGCCGCGTTGTGTTAACTGCCGCAATCCTTTAAAATCATCATTTTACTTCAGAAAATCGTAATTGAACATTATACGATAAATCCAATTTAAATAGTATACCTATTGTTTACAGGCAACATTTGGTATAATGCCAAGCTAATTAAAAAAATAATTTTTATTATTAAAAAAAAAGGTGTTGAGTTAAATAATCATATATTTTAAACCAGTGTCTTTCGATATCAATTTCTTGGTTTCTTTTACAATTTAAGGTTGGTTTGGCCCCATAGCACTGTCATAGCATTGACAAGTAGTTAAACTTTCTCGATGACAAGTCCGCAAGCTTGGCCTGGTTTCGCAGAAGAAGAGAATTATATACCTAAAAATCAGAAAAGTACTATGAAAATCCAAGAAAAGCCCAAGTGAATGCAAATGGCAAATGCTTTGCGCATTTCTGTTTTTCCACTGCTACCAGTGCACTGCATTAAAACGCATTTTGAATGCAGACTAGACGATCTAAGCAACTATCTGACCGACAGAGTAAACAAGGCAAATTAAATTAATATGCAAGATGTGTCAGCCGTCGTAGTTGGAGGTTCTACAATCAGTTCTTCAATTCTCCACCAAAACAGAAATATTTACCTACGCTTGAGAGAATCGCCATACAAGTACCTATACCCCGGAACTTTTTGCCCGATATTCGAACTAAATTTTCTAGCGCGGTCATGTTGGGCAGACAATTTCTAGCTATCGCGATGCCAAGTACGCGGCGAAGCAAAAAATCGCTAACATCGCCAATATCAAATACGTATGCAGGGGCAACACACAACAATAAACAGGGGATACAATAATATTATATAAATTTAAAAGAGACATCTGTTAAAATCTATTTCTATTGTCAAAGTATATTGACAACGAATAATTATCTTATACAATATTATCATAACTTGTACTTGTACTTATCCTGTATCTACTTTTTAGTGGTTATTATACTCGTTAAAATAAACGTAGTTTTAAACTGATTAATTCAGATATAAGTATTTTATTTTTAAATTAGTATAAATACATACTATTTATGAACCTTTTCCTTTTGTGTAGTCCACCAAAATGGTACAATAAAATATACTGGGAAAGGGCAGGAATATTCAAACGTTTTCGCATCCTGTCAGAGAATGCCAGCACGCGGCAAAAACAATTTCGTACATTTAAATGCCAACACATGGAGTGGAGTGCATGGAGCCTGGAGAATAAAGAAATAGTATGGGATGCTTCTTTCTTTATGGCATTGGCCCCGGCTCGAAGAGACAGTAATACTCGTACCTTCTCGTACTTCCAATTCTCGTTATTTCCCTTAAAAGAAAAATATTGTCCAAAGCGAAATGTCTCTTTGTTTTGGCCCTTTTGCCAAGCGTGGCGTACAAAACACATAAATCTCGGCATATGTGCATTAAATTGCTATCACCGAAATCGGCTTAAATAAAAGCAAACTATTTTCCGAAAGCATACTTTAATTGCCACTTAAATTCTCAATTGTTTTTCTATATTCGGTTAATTCGCACCTTTGCGTGGCAACCTATTCTGTTTTTTCTGTTATTTTCCTTCTCGTCTGTAGACAAACTTAATGACCCGAAAACTTTTCGATAATGTGGGTGACTCTTCATTGTGCGGGCTTAGGAAATTATCAACTCAGCGCCTTTAGTAAAAACCCCGAAAAACGAATGGAGGGTAATTTCCAGAAAAACGATTAGAAATTCCTGTCGGTAGAGCCAAAAGTGAAGAAACAGGCAAAGGATTTTTGGGATGCACAAGGAAAAAATGAGCAAAAGATAAGGACCATAGACTAACTATTGGGATTACGGCAAAGGATTATGGGCTGAAACAAATATCATGAAAGCTAAAAGGTTCTGAGTTCAAAATTGCTTCAGTATTGTAAAAAAAAACAAGTGCCAAGGAATTGAAGAATTTCGAGGTAACTATTTGGTTACCCAATAAAAAAAAAAGTCATCTCTTTCCAGTCTCCATTCTACGAAGAATTCATCTATCTTTTTTGGGGTGTCCAGCAATTTGGCAAAAACCAAAAGTGGTGGCCACGTGACTAACATAACCAAATAAAGTGAGCAAGTGCTCGAAAAATGTTTTGTTTGGAAAAAATCAAGATGTGTGTGCTTGCACTACGTCCCACGGTTTTTAGCCCTTAACCCGAGAATCCCGTTCTCTGAATATCCTAGGGCTTTTACTGCCCAGTTAAAAGAAACGTTGGCATCTGAAGAGATGCTACAAAAAATTTCTTTAACAGGGTGGACTTTCCTATTAACAAGACTTAAAAAATTAAAAAATTATCGATATAGGCAACCAAAAACAAATAACACTGTGTATATTTTGAAAACTAGCTCACAAAAGGTCAGTTTAAAAATGTAAAAACCAGTAATAGCTAACTTTTAGGAAATCTAAATTGAACCCTTAATTTGAATATAAGATTCTATTAAAATGATTTAAGAATTAAATCATCTCTTTTAATTTTAACCACCCTACAGAGTGCACTCGTATGTTTATCTTTAGCATGGCGTTTGTCTCGCTGAAGTGGGGCGGACCCAGCCAGGACTTTCGACATGGGTGAGTATGTGCAAAAATTTATTGGTATGAGCCGTTTTGTTCCTTTGGCGCTGTTTGGGCAATAAATAAACGTTTAGTTGGTGGTAGCGGAAGCTGGGCGACAGCAGCAGCAGTTCCCTCAAAAATGTTGGGTTGGGGGTTCGAGGTTACAATAGACGCTTTTGACTCCGCACGGGGAAACGGGGAAACCTTGTTTTGGCCACTGGTAGCACGTGCTGCTGTGGTCAACGTGTGGCTCACATTGTTGTCACAGTTTTCTGCTGGCGGTTAACTAACTCGCCAACCTTCGGCATTTTGTTTTTTGTTAGCTTCGATTAATAGTCGCGTTAGCACTGCCTAATTAACACTCTGGGGCGTATATGTACATTTCATACACGGTAATAAATTAAGTCCTAAATATATTTTTAAATAATAAAGGACTTTCCGAAATATTTTGTAAATATTAACTAAGCAGTAATCACAAATGGCCTCGTAGATACACGCAAGTACTTTTGTATTTATTTTATAAAATTCTCTATTTGCATATTTTACAAGTTCAAATTTGTAGTTTTTTCTGTGTCGTCCCTAACATTGTGGCTTTTATTCAACATACCCTTATTAGAAATTTATTTTCACTTGCTAACATATAACTGTGCAACAAAATCCGAAATGTTTGCAATTCGCTTGCATAAAATTTTTACACTGGCGCCGCTTGTTTCATAACTCAGACAAAGTATCCACTTAGGATGAGGGTATGGCTGCCGTGAGATCCTGTGTGGCAATGGAGTTTTGGCCCTAAGTCCACTTATTCTGATTGGCATCGATGCTCTGTGAAAATGTGTCCTTGCATACGATAGAAACCTGTTGACCATTTACATTTGTTTAGCGGGCAAACACATTGGCCGAAGGTCCTTTAAGTTGTCAAGAGTTTTCCTTTCTCTGCTTTTTGGTTTTTGTACTTTTTACTGCTTCATTTAAATTCTAATTTTATGAGTGCGTTTATGCTTTTGTTGAAAGAAATGTAGCCATGCACATATATGTATACTATATTTTTATATTCGCGTATCTCTCTTTGGCGGATTGACTCTGGGATACGTATAAGTGGCAAACAAAAATTGATTGTTGAAACAAAAAAATTCTATTTGGATTACAAATTGTATCTGTCCGTAATGAGTATAGAAAACAAATGAAGCAAAGGTAAAGTTAAGAAAAAGTTAAGGTTATAATCTTTTTATTTCAAAATCAAAATTCAAAATTCAAAACAAAGTCAAAATCGTGTTGAACACTTTTTTCAAACTCAAAGATTTTGTTAATCGTCTTGGTTTGGAAAATGTTTCATAAACTAAAATCCCAGTGGAAAGAAAATGAGACGAATTTATAAATTCAGCTTTGGGAATCTCAGCAGAAGAGTCACCGGCAGAGGCCGCACGAGAGATAATTGTGAACATGCTTTGAAGAAAAACACGAAGGGAAACGAAACGAACAAGTGCCGGTTCGTGGGAATGGGGGATCGTTCGCTTGGAGCTCCGCCAGTTTTCAGAGCGGAAAAGTGAGAAAGAGCAGCATGTACCAAGGCACTGTGGGGCTGCAAGTGCTTCTCCAGTCGAATACTTGGAAAATGTGAATTAACGCAACTAATACCATACCAATAACTTACATTTTTAGGTGTATTCTAAATTAAAATTCAATTCAGATATACATTTAATTTTTTGGGGGGGCAAAGAAAAATTTTCTGGTAGTAACTAATAGCCAAACATAGGCTTTACAGCAGCGGTGGGCACAGATTTTCACCTTGGGAGGCGGCCAAAAAATAAAAAAAGGGCGACCGTCCGATTTTTTGGTTCTACGTATTTTGCTTGTGTAATTTTACACATTCCCTTTTTACCGTCAACTTCGGATGAAGTGCACATTACGATTTCCTTTTGATCGATACCTTCGCTGAACACATTCCCTTTTCACCATCAAATTCCGAGCACTTGGGAATGTTAATCCCTTTTTGTTCGAGACATTCACAGCTTTTTGTTTTTGGGAGCACTGGGAACCGAAAGAGCCAGGGGCTGCCCATGGCTGCTTTACAGTGTTACCTACGCATGGAACCGCATAAAAATAAATTCTTTGGCTTGGTTTGTCCCACATTCCACTGTGCAATGCAAGCAGAGGCATCTCCCGATAAGAGAGAGGGTATGATTTGCGATTGGAGGGCGATGGAATAGCCAAAATGCAGGGAAGTTGAGGGGCATCCAAAACGATGACGACAAAAAAAAAAACAGCAAAAAGTGGCAGCAGCAGCAGCAGCAACAGCAGAAACAACGAAAACGGCAGCAACAGCGACTGCGACGACAACGACAACGACAACGACAACGACAAAAGTTGCAATCGAATCGTTTGAGGGGCTCTGGCTCGCTTTTTGGCAGGCAACGCGGCCAGTCGTCAGTCAGTTGGCCAAGAAACTGGTAGCGTCTGGTGTGGCGAGCCAACAAAAGGCTGGCACCGGACTCGGACCCGGATCCGGCCAAAAATCAGCTATACGGGCAGCCGGGTCCGGTGGCCATGTCCACGTTGGCGGCTGCTGCCAATTGAGCGTGGAGAGAGCTCGAGCATTTTGTGGATTTTGACGCGTAGCCAGTCAAGAAAAATGTCCAGCCAAACCAACAACCCGGTGACGCAAGATGTGGCCAAACGCCACAGAAGGAGGAGAAGCAGCAGTGCAATTTTTGGCCACGGTTCGTGTTTGATTAGCCAACTCAAACACATCAGGGCCAAGATCAGAGCAGCAAAAGAACCAAAACAATTTGCAGCTGATGGTTCATTGACGGCTCCCATGAGCGCACTGTGCCACGCACACACACACGCATACGGAAAATCATGTATGTGCCACAGTGAAGCCCGGACAGCAGTGAACACCTGACGCTGTCCCATCGATACTCGCGTCCGTCTCAGTTATACAGCAAATAAGAATTAAAACAAACAACAAACAATATGAACAAAATAAAGAGTATTGCTTCGCAGCTGCAAATAACAGCATCAACAACCAGTTGCTCTGCGGTGCAAAAGTGAGATTCTGGTGCAATTGTGTGCGTGTGTGCCGCCGAGTGTGAGATGACCAACGTGCGCTGCCAAAAAAGGAAAATAGGATCCCCTGTCCAATGAAAAAATTGTGAAAGTCTGGCTCAGAATCAAACACGCGGGGCCAACGCCAATTCGACTTGGCAGGTTCATCTGGCCAGAGGAGTTTAATGAAAAGAACTCGACGCTCGTCCTAGCTCCTGCGGAACATCGGACGGAGCAAATAGCAGCGGGGACTCAAAGGATAAGCATCTCCAACTGTCATATAGGAGAGTGACTCTTGCAAATATTTAAAAAAAAATATTCAAATGGGAGTCACTGCAAACCGTAAACAAAATATTGCAAAGTTCCACCAATAACACGAAATTGCAAACATCACAATAAATATTCAAAGACAATGCAGATTACAAAAATGGCTTAAATAAAAATTGTCAGAAAATAACATCTATACATAAATATTACTTATACCTAAATATTAAATACCCAAATTATAAACGATTAAAAACAATAGTGGCCTATAATATAAAATATTCAACAATAAAACAATAATTCGAGAAATTATTTTATAACCAAAACATTTTATTTACAACTAATCAAATCAATATAAAATATCCAATAGCATAAATAATAGTGGACAAAATATTAATTATATAATACTACTTAAAATGGGTTATAACGCAAAAGAATATGTTTTTATAATGAGCACTTGAAAACATAAACTAAATTCAATCGGCTCGAGGTGATCGCAGAGGGTCAACGTAGAAGATGTGAAACCAAACAGAATGAATTACAAATGGGGAAAACATCTGAGCGAGGACAGGTACCGTAAAATGGTAAGTTATAAATTAATTGGTTAGTATTCATTCGAGTCATAAAAAAAAAATGTAGTCACATGGGTTCGTTTAAAATTTGCTCTGCTTAGAAAAACATTATAATAATTACAGGAGGTACCTTTCACAGTTTTTTGTGATCCAAAAGTATAGTAAATCCCTGCCCAAAAAAATGCACAGTGCAGTTTCAGTTACTTGAAATTTGTAGTTTCCACAAAAATTATTTTTTTTATCTATACAATTATAGAAATAAGTACACAACCCTATTCTCTTAAATAAATAATTTAATTAAAAGAATCATATACATTTTCAAAGTTCCCTGTGATCAATTGCCACATGGCGATAATCACCCGCCAAGGGAGGGAAACCCTTAAGTTTCCAAAAAATTCCGGATATCCGCATTGTACGGACCAAGTGGGAACAGCCTGGCGCCACATAAATAAGCCGACCATGCAACACAAAAGTGACAACGCAAATTTTAAATGCGCTGCAGGAGGGCCAAAGCAAGCAACATCTAGTCAAAGACACCCACCCAAAAATGGTTTAGGCTTGCCTAAAAATTTTAAAGAGCCCTTACTCACAGAAAATAAATCGCTGTTCCATCGGCTCTTCCTTTAAACCCTGCCACTGTTTGCTTCTGGTTCAATGAACAGCATCTAAAAGTGGGGTTTTCCCCACTGTCTAACATTTGCAGCCAGACCGAAGCTCACACCAGTGATGTTGGCTAACATTCCCGCAAAATGAAATGAAAATCATTTATCAGAAATTAATCCCATAGACAGATTTATTATTGTATGAATAAGAAAATTATGCCACAGAGTACATAGGATAATTAGGTCTTTGTAGTTCTTGATTGTAGACATTAAATGGCGAACTTTTTTGTTGGTTTTTAGGAAAATGTAAATTCCGAAATTTATGAGCGTCTGTACCGGAGAAGAGCAACAATCAAAAACTTGTACAAAGAAATTTACGATCCATTAAAACAATTAAAAATATTCCAAAGGAGAGTCAGTTAATTGGCCAGAAAAAGAGCATGGCTGAACCAAAAAATTAACAAGAAATTTAATTGCCAGAGGACCTAGAGCAGGACATCCCCGAGATTCCCGAATGTTTTCACATTAATTTTGTCTTCGCCTCGTTTGTCATGTTTTTTTTTTCTACCACCATTTTGTTCGAACCGATTTTATTTTGCTAGCATTTGAACGGGGAATTTGTTGACACCAACAATGTTTCGGACATCCTGGCAAATAATTCTTTTTCCTCTCCACTTTATTTTTATGTCTTTTGCTAGGAAACTGGCAAGTAAGCCAAGTTAAATTCAAGGCATTGTGTCCTTTCCTTTCGACTGGGTGCATATGTCCAACAAAAGGTTCTCTGGTCATTGGTGCTTTTTTATCTTTCCTTCCCCGCCAGAGATTCTAAATGGGATTCAAATTCCGATTACAATTGCCATTCGGATTTTGCATTCGGCTTGTTGCAATGAAAGGCTTGCAAGATTTATGTCCTTTTATTTTATTGATGGTCACGGCCCGGTAAATTTTTAAACGCCCGCCCCCCAGTCAAGCAATTAAAACTAATTGAATTGTCAGGCCAAAACAAATTGTTAAGCCGGGAGTCTTTAAGTGCATATCGATGGCGATTTAACTTACCATTTTTTTGCTGGCAACCCCTACCGCTTTATGTCAATGCCGACACAAACCATAATTTCACAATGGCCTAGACGGGTGGCAAATAAAACAAACAAACAAATAAATCGCCAAATTATGATTTTGGCTACCGCTTCCTCCTTTTCCTAGGCAGAACTTTGTCTGCCGTGGGTCCAGTCCCAGTAATGATTTACTCTATTTGCATATTTTTGCACTTATAAAAATGCACAAACGATTTTTCATTCTCATTTTTCTTGAAACTTATTAGTGCGGCCGCCAGCCTTTGAACTGTTCGCTTATATTTTTTCCCGTCCAACTTTCTTTCATCGCTTTTTTTTATTTATAATGATGGTCAGGCCTTTGTTATTTGTTTGTTATGAATTTTGGGTCCCCTCAACTTTTCCGCCACTACTTATAAGTATGTGTGTGGAAATTTGGTAGCTTAGTTGTTGTAAAACTCCTCTTTCATTACGTATACGCCGCATTGTCGCAGTCTGCAATTGGCAGCGCCTACAAGTCTGTGGTGCAGTGGACGCCAAGCACTTAACAAATTTTTCCATCTTGATTCTCTTTCTATTGCGTGTCTCAAAGAGTTTTCCGATTCAGCTTTTATTCAATAACCAGCAGAATAGTTTTTAAATAATTAAATATTTATAATAAAATAACGTATATTCGTCCATTCAAATTGCGAAAGATAGCAGCATTGATTAAAAGTTCTGATTGTCAAGTTTGTTGGATTTCTTTCCATACCTAGTATTTTACACCCTTTGCCATCCTTTCCCACATATTTCTCTTGACTCATTTTTTTTTCTGCAGAGTCTGGAAGCCAAAAACCGAAGAAACATAAATATAAACAATAGCGGTGTTCTTGGTCTTGACGGTTGGTTGGTTGATTTGGTGGGAAGTGCCAAGAATTTTGGCATCATATCGCTCTTGTTGGCAACGCATCCTGTGGAATGTGGAATGCGAGGGGTCGCGTGTCTGGCGTGTAGATTGTGGCGTTGAATCATTGGCATCGGAAAACCCCTTTAAACTTTTGGCACTCTCATTATGATTTTAATTGCTGACGCACATTTTTGACGAGTTGCCCAGTTTGGACGTCACTGTTCGGCCGATTATTGTTGAATTGGCCACGAAAAAAAATTCTTGGCCAGACATTTGCCAACATTTGCCAACATTTGGCAACACGTTTTCATTTATTTTTTATTATGATTGTATTTACCTCACACATAGAAATCACAGTTGCTTAAATAATGACGTTTGATGGCCTTCGGCAAGGCCGTTTGATGTTGGGTGAATGTCAACATTTGCAATATAAATTTACCAGTATTTAAACCATTTATTTTCCCGATGCGTTCGCTTTTTAAATCGCCTTTAAAAATGTATTTTTTCGTGCTATTTAAATGTACCTAACATCATCCTACACTTCATTACGTCAAATAAAAACACGAAAAATATGTGGATTATTTTGTGTGCATCCATTTAAAAATATTAAAATCAGATTAAGTCAAAAGGTAACCTTCCCTTTGAGTCTTCCTAACTGTATTAAAAATTAAATAAGTAAAAAAAAGTCAATATTATACCTATAATTTATGTACGAATACAATAAAATTTTATGTAACCAGCGTAACCTTATTAAAGCTTTTCGTTCTCTGTGAACTCAATACATACAATGCAGTTTAACTGCAGTTCTCAAGGTTCATTTGTTTACACACTGCGATAGAGAATTTAAAATTAAGAAAATTCTCTTTTTACAACAAAGAAAACCCAACACTAATTACAGTTGTGCCATGCGCCCCTATAGATGGACACGAGAAATGAAAAAAAAAAATCATGAAAAACTAGTGAATGTATCCCAAAGAAAATACATTTTCGATGAAGCAACTGAAATAGCTAAAACGAAATATACAACCAGATGCATTTGTATCTGTTTGCCGAATCAGAATCCCCGTTTCTGTGCAGAGCACATAATATATAGTATACGTATTAGTTTTGTGAGCCCATACGAAAATAGAAAATGCGGCGACTTTTTCAACGCGTCTTTGCCCGCGTCAATTGCGCGTCATCGCAACTCAAAGAAAGATCCTAAGAAACATTTAACATATAGGGGTGGTGGTATAAACAGCCATACAGAATACTATTTATATACATAGTATTATATGGTAAATAAGAGAAATTTCTGTACATAAGGGCAGACAACAGCTCTGCGCAGTTTTCTCTGAGTTTTCTTGATGTTTTTATCGCTTTTACGCCTTTTGCCTTAGTGCTTCGATCTTCGGCAGACTGCTCGTCAAGTGTGTCCGAAAATAGCAAGGTAAATGAAAAATTCAACACTGAAAAAACAAAAGAAAATTCAAACCGAACACAAATAAAAAAAAAGAAAAGGGGGAAACATTTTAGACGACCACAAAATTATGCCGACTTTTTGCTTCTAGGACAAATAAATAAAAGCGGCTTTGTTCACCCTCCCAAACATACATAATTGGAAAACAGACACATTTTAAAAAATTTCAAATATACAGTATTTTAGATATCCATATATAATATATATGGGGACACTAATTACGAATACGGTACATGGATCCACAAGCTACTAGAAATTACAATTATATTTTACTTGATTTTATATGTACATTAGGAGATTAATCCCTTAATATTTAGAATTTACAAAAAATAGGGAGTGAATTGATTTTAAATAAAGAATTATTAAGAATTTATTGTGACTGAAAAAGGCTGGCAAAGTGATATCTGGGGTGAGCTCATGGGCAGTGAATTTTGCCTTCATATACTATGTATAGGTGTGAGTTTTGGGAATATTAATATAACTGAATTCTCAAAATATTCAAAGGATTAAACGGACACACTTGACTAAATTTTCAGTATTTATTATAATCTCAATTATCAAAGATCAAATGCTATTTCTTTATTTCCGGTTCTTATAAATAACAAGGGTATAAAGTATATATATTCTTGATCAGCATCAACAGCCGAGTCGATATTACCATGTCCGTCTGTCCGTATGTCCGCCAAGATCTTGGAGATTATAATAGATAGACAAAAGTATTTGCATATACTGAACCTGGAGATACCAGTTCATCGCAAGTTTCCTTTTTAAAATCGACCTCCTTCTGCATTCCTGCAAACCGCAAAATTCTGTGCCGTGTAAAATTTTGATTTGAAAAACCCACATATTGGTATTCTACATATTTATTCGTGTTAGTTACGCCGAACCACGTCCGCGGAAATGGCATATTATATGTATTTAAATTGTCTGTATTTAAAAGGCTTTCAAAATCAGGTGGAAACTTTGAAGCGGGTAGATTCGGTCGGGACACTCGACTTGTTTTATTTTTGTGTCGATTTATCACACTTTTATAATGGGTTATAGTCATAAATTGACTATTAAGGGAGCAGATGTGTCACAGGCAATTAAAAGCAAGTGTTGTCGATAATCTTTTAGGAATCTTTGTCAACCCCTTTGCCGTCGTAACTCAAACCGTGCGTGTGTAATTAGTATCAAAGATAAAGGACGGAAAACCGTCTGGAATGAATAATATTTGTGGGGCCACAATTGGCAGCTGTTCAATAGCACAGTCCCTGACCTACGGCAATGGGGGAAAAACTCTCCCGAAGTGGAACAAATTAATAGGGTGCTGACAAATTATATGGTACATAGATACATATAGAACACTATATCGGACCAGACGGCGTGTCTGGCTGGCATCTTCAGAAGCAAACTTATTGGCAGAACTCCATGAACATAAATTATAGTAAATATGTTGGCTTCATTTGTTTACGCATTTATCCAGTCGACCGGCAGGTGGCGCTTTAATTACACGACATCCGGAAATTTCCAAGCATCAGTGGGGGAAACCCCAAAATTCAAGAAGAATTCCCAATCGAGCCACCCGAGCTGCTTGCCAAGATTTCCGCATTATGCAATAAAGTTCATTGTCATCCCCTTTCCCCGTATCCCTCGCATAACTTTTTTTTTGTACGAGTAGATATTCTGCTTCTATTTGTATAATTTTGTTGTACTTTTTGGAAGCGAGCATGCGAAAATTTGTAGGCAAGATTTTGGCAAGCTACCATATTGGCAGAGGCCCATTACCCATCCCACCCAACAAATGCACCATCAACAGCATTGGCATAGTAGCCCAGGTCTACACAAATTTTTAATATAACATAAACGAGATAATTGAGGCAAGTTGATAAGGAAGATACGGAGGGAAAATAAGGATGTTCTGAGAAAAATCATGACGTCTCGAAATGATCATAGGAAATACTATAATAAAATTGTTTCTTGGGAATCGTCATCTCTAACTTTTAATATAGTGATTTATAATATATGTTATTTTTGTTTTTATATCGCTTAAAATGATGAGATTTAGAGTATACTTAGAAGAGTATCTAATTTTTTTTTTATTCTTAGAAAAATCTCAAAATATTAAATTACCAATAATTTTTGCTCATATGTTTCATTGCGCCCACCAAAAACTAATCTTATTTTTAAGCCTGCAACAAAGTATCCCCCTTCTGAAAATGTGGTAGCCAAAAATTGTTGTAAAACCTATGAACTTTGGCTCGTTGCAGCATCCAAAGGACCCGAAGAGAAATCCTCGTTGGCCAATTGAGGAGGAGACCTAGAAAGTCGAGCCGAATTTCCGCTGCAACTGCCGAAGGCCCGACCAACCAATGGCAACGCGCAGCAGAAACGAAGTTTGGCTAAAAAATGCGGAAGGAATCCCTTGGAAAAGAGACTCGGTAGCTCTTAGTGCATTTTGGAAACGCGAAAGGCAATTCCTGCAGGAAGCACACTCGCACACACACACACACTGGAAGGTTTCGCCTTTCCCACATGTCGTATTGGATATATAGCAAGTATACGCCTGTTGGCTGGGCGGACAATCTCCACTACTTTTATTTTGAAAGTTTGTGTGCCAGTGGACTGAAGAGCAGTGTTTCCAACTGCATTGCGGGCTGTAAGGCAGAGTGCCCGAACCCAAAGAATACCACCATCCTTCTCCAACGATGAGGCCTTTGCAGGCAGCGCATTGGCTGCAGCATGGCCGACGACAGGACGACCAACCGCCAATAGAATTGGTGCTTGTGCGCACTATCACGGCCGCTCAAAAAACTAAATAAAAAAGGCGCCTAGTCCAGGACCACTGTCGGATACTTCGAGCCGATTGACATTTTAAATATTTTTATTCGTTAGTCTCCTTTATAATATCTTTCAATTTAAGTTTTAGCCATAAGTCACATGTCCAAGCCGAAAGTTTGTGGTAAACAACATCTTACCAGCCACGTTATTTATCTTTAGAGTTCTTAGTTTCACCCGAACGGTATAATCGAGGATGATTTCAGAAATGCGTAAGAAAAAATGTAATAAAAACTGTAAAGCTTCAAGGCCGATCACCAAAAAGTGTTTTTTTAATTACCAGGGTTCTTACGGAGACAAGGACCTTTGAATTTAATGATAATACCCGGTTCTTAAAAATAACAACGGTTTATTGAACTCGTACGAATGTATGTAACAGGGATAAGGAAGCTTTTTCGACACCATAAAGGATGTATATTCTTGATCAGCATCAACAGCCAAGTCGTTTAAGCCATGTCCGTCTATCCGTATGTGGGTCTGTCCGTTCGTCAGTCCGTATGAACGCCTGGATTTTGGAAACTATAATAGAGAAAAACCAATTGCAAATTCTGAATGATACCAGTTCCGTACAAGCTTGTTGAAATATGGGCTACCGGCCCCCGCACTCCCGCAAATCGCGAAACTCTGTGGAGTTCACAATTTTAACTCTAGAGGCACTAAACTATGTAAGTACCGTGGTAGAGCCAATATCTATCAACTTGTTACGTCCACTTTTGTCCGCGAAAATTACAAAAATGTGTTGCGTGCCGCGCACTTCTACACAACTAAGAACCGGGTATTTACAGTCGAGATACTCGACTATTATCGTTCTTACTTGTTGGATAATTATCTGTGAGTAATTATTAAGTATACAATTTCTTGGTGGTCTAAGCAACCCAAGATAAAACCGGAAATAATTTGTATACCATTTACCTTAAGGTACAAATGGTAAATATATTAACTTAGAGCAAATGTATGTAAATGAAAGGAACCGTCTCCGACCCCTAATCTTATTCCAGCGGTTCCAGCGGGAAAGATGAACCTAATATTGTGTAACAAAGTAAAATTACGTTTTGCAAATTCTGAAAGGCGGAAAGAGGCGAGGCAAAAATCCGGGAAAAACATCATCAACGTATTGGTTAAAACGACATAATGCAACAAGAAATATGTCTCTAGCTTATTTTGTCCATGTAATGGGCAAATATGTTGAAGCAGATACATTTTTATGCAAATTGCGGAGGCGTAAATAAGCGTGGCAAAAATTTAAAAAAATGTTGACAGCAGTAAAAAAGAAGTACACCTCTAGATCTTACCATCTACGAGAACGAGGTGTTTACACATACAGACGGACGGACATGGCTATATAGCATGTACATATGTATGTAACAGGGAGAAGGAAGGTATATATAAGGTATATATATTCTTGGTCCCCTTGAACATCCGAGTCGAACGGCTAGATCTTGCAGATTATTAAGATAGACAAAAAATAAGTAATAACGATTATAGTCGAGTGTCTCCAAACTCTAGGCGTCCATACGGGCAGACGGTCGGACAGACTGACGTACATGGCTAGATCGACCCGACTATCACTACCCACCACAGTCCTACAACCGCGTAGCTAGAAAAGAAAAGGGACGTGGCAAGCATCTGGGAATGAAATTATCTGCATAATTAAACGGACCAAAGGAAAATGAATTACATCTCTAGCTTCTACCATCTCCGATAACAACGTGTTCATAAATACAGACGAACGGACTGACGGAAATGGCTATGTCGACTCGGCTGTTCATGCTGCTCAAGAATATATATGTATAATCTCTGAGGTTGGAGACGTCTTCTTTTCACTTTTGCATACATACATTTGCAGAAAATTAATATACAATTAGTACCTTAAGGTACATGGTATAAAAAGGGGGAACTTTTTTAATCCATAATACTTAGTGTACATCTTTTTAAAAAGTCACCAAAAGCGCAATATAAATAATTTTAACTTCATTATAATATTGTTCTTGTCCTTTATTTAAATAAATAGGCGCTACTTTAAATGTTTTATAATAAGATATGTTG
The DNA here is from genome assembly GCA_021223825.1 of Drosophila ironensis. Taxonomy (NCBI): domain Eukaryota; kingdom Metazoa; phylum Arthropoda; class Insecta; order Diptera; family Drosophilidae; genus Drosophila; species Drosophila ironensis. Next base: position 136,268 of record JAJJHQ010008832.1, on the reverse strand, counting down.
GAGGGAGGCCATTGCCACATTTGCAGCCAAAAGGGTATAGTTCTTAGGAATGGTAACCACACCGTCTCGATCAAATAATGCCAGTAGTGGCCAATATTGTGCGTTAATTAACAGAGATGGTGTGCGCCGACCGATTTAATGCATCTGCGAGTCCAGCCAGAACCAACCCCTTCGTGAATAAGGCGACTTTACGCACAAATAAAACTAATTGTCTTAGTCCTTACCAACTTCCACAACGGCGCCCAAAAGAATTCACTTTTAGGACCTGAATAAAATTATCAGAACGTAATTTTTTGTTACACAATATTAGGTCCATCTTACCCGCTATAGACTGTCATATAAGTTATTTATATAAAGATAATATTGATCCACTCCTTAAAGCACAGAGGTATTCTAATATCTAAAAAGTTTTTCACCAGTCATCCCAGCTAGGTTCCGGATAATAGGAATCGCTGAAAGAATAGGCAGCTTGGCCACTTTCACTGCGCCACTTTAAATGTTTATAAATAAGATAACTTTGGAGGGTGGCCATTGCCATATTTGCAGCCAAAAGGGTATAGTTCTTAGGAATGATGACCACACACCATCTCGACCAAATAACGCCAGTAGCGGCCAAAATGGCGCATTGATTAACAGAGATGACGTGTGCCGGCCGATTTAATGCATCTCCGAGTCCAGCCAGCACCAACCCCTTCGTGAATAAGGCGACTTTACGCATAAATAAAACGAATTCTTCAAGTCCTTACCCATTTGAACAACGGCGCCCAGAAGAATACAGTTTTAGGACCTGAATATGATTGGCAAAACGTAATTTTGCTTTGTTACACAATATTACGTTCATCTTACCCGCTGGCGACTGCCATAGAGGTTGTGCCACTTCTGGCACAAACTTATCTATTGCACTTATTGTGGCATTGTACAATTTTGAAAATGGACCAGTACCTTTAGACATATTTTCAAACCTGAAAAAAAAAAATTAATTTCAGGTTCCCCTCAATTTAAAAAATATGTTTAATTTTGAAAAATGATTTAGTCCGAATGCTTACAAAATACAGATTACTATGGTTTGTGTTATTATAAAGCAAAAACGTGTACAACACAGAATTCGCATTTAATATTGATAAAACATATCTTTTCGTGTTGCCAAAATAGGTCATTTAGGTGGAAACAAGGAACCGGGTATTTATATTCGAGACACTAGACTTTGATCGCTCCTATTTGTTATATTTTTATTTAACGAAATTGGAAATATATTATTGTAGTGTTGACAGGTAATTGAAAACGTTCAAATTTAAATTTGTAAAGCGGGATATTGAGAGCTATCGAAATATGGCCACACTGAAAGCATCGATAAACATCGATAGCATGGAATGGGTTTTGTCGCATCACTATGCTATTTTGTTTTGTTTTCCAAGCAATAACCATTTAAATTCACGTTCAAACCATGGATGACGGCGAACTGATCAAACTAATTGAGAGGCATCCCATTCTGTACGACAGGGATATAGCGAGGAGTGTAGGAAATGCGGCCCAAAAGGATGCGGCCTGGAAAACAATATCCTCCAAAATGGGTGCTTCAGAGCGAGCGTGCATTACGCGCTGGAAGAGTATTCGAGATCGCTTCGGTAAAGAGTTCCGTCGCTTCCAGGAGCGTCCCGACGAGCCCACCTATTGGGACATGTTTCAGCGACTGCTCTTCCTCAAAAATCACTACAAGCAAGGAGCTGCGGCCGAAGAGAGCCTAGACAGGATACGTTTCGAGCCGAGAGAGCAAAGGAAAAGACCCAAAGTGGACCCCAGTCAGCAGGACAAACGCCGCAGGGAGCAGGAACAACAACAGGAAGAGGAGGAAGATTGCGAACAAGATGGTTTACTGATCAAACTGGTAAAGCTTCATCCTGTTTTGTATGATCGTCACAAGATAAGGGTGTCCAAAAACTTGACAGCCAAGAACCTGGCCTGGCGGGAAATTTCCGAGAACCTAAATTTGTCGGGTAAGTGGCATGCACGTGCTTCATTTTAACTCCCATTTAGATGTTATCCCTATCTTTCAGAGGAACTCTGCTACAAGCGTTGGAAAAAGTTACGCGATCGCTTTGCTCGAGAATATCGCGACCAACAGATCGATCAGGCCAAACCAATTACATGGCGTTACTTCAACGAGTTGCTCTTTCTAGGCCGACACTTTCGCAAGGGTGTGCCACTTATTTTGGAGAACATAAAGCGTCGCGGTAGGCCGCCAAAATCAAATAATTGCTCTGGGAATCTTTCCTACCAGCCCACGTCTGCGTCTATTAATGTTATAAGTAGTGAGCAAGTCTGGGGAGCCGATTATCCCTACAGTCCCGATAATGACGAGTTAGAGATGCCATATAATGAATCTGAGGAAATAGAGATTTTATCCGACGCGGAACAAGAAACATCCTATGATTTTGTATTCTCGGGAACTACACCACACTCCCAGGGTTTTGTGCATCCACAGCAGCAGTTGCAGGTAACAACCACAACGCCAGCGATGAACGAGGAGATTATAGACACCCTTGCTCATAATTCTGATCCTGCCGAGGGACAATGTCTATCCACACCACTAGAAGATGGAACGCCTCGGGCTACCTCCGAAAAGCTGCTCATGACGGTTATAACCAATATGGAGACCGTGCTCCATCAATCGCGGGAATTGCAGGCAAATTTCCTTCAGGAGCAGCAGGATAACGAGCAGGAACGTAAGCAGCAAGAGTTTCTGCCTTCGGGAAAAAGTTTGTTGGCCAAAGCGAAAATGTTGCTGGATGAACTTAACGCGGAGGCGCGATCAAGCGCGGAGCGAAAAATTATTCAATTCCTGTGTCAGTGTCAGATAAGAGCTCTGGATGGGGAGGACATTGAAGATGTTGCCCCGTGTCAAATGCTGCCTGAATAACATAGTTACAGGTGCGTATTTTTTCATGATCATTTACAATTGTAAAACAGCTCTGTCTACTAGAACTATATTCTCGCTTACTGTTGTCAGTATCTCTTTGCTTCATAAAACGTTTTTACTGTATTTACGATTATATTTCTTTCCACCGAGCTTTTTTAACAGCAGTGTATAGTATATAGCTGTATGTATGTATGTTTGCACATGCGCGTAACAGCAAAGACACAACATTGCGCAATTTACCGCCAATTTTAAAATTCATTTTTCAATATACAATACACAGCTTGTAATTTTTAAAAAACTATTAAAAAGCCTGGAAACTTTTTAATTCATCTCCCAATTTTAATTCCTTTAACTTTTATACCCTTGGTAGGTTACTAATGCAAGCAACAAGCTCAAGAACTACAAAAGGCGAATGACAGAGAAAAGCAAGAACCAATCACTCCCACGCCCGCATCATTTATTGCAATTAATAACAAACGGCAGACGCACACGCAGCAAATGGATAAACAAATCCGGTGCTCGTGCAATTGAATTTGAGTGTTTGGGAGATTCTGGGAGCCCCGTCAGAAATTAAATTGGGGTCGGCTTAGTTGCCACCAACTGTTCGCACTGTGCAGTTGTGCACAGATACAGATATTTGCAAATATTTGAACTCATGGATAACACTAAATAACACGGTAAACTTATGATTGGATTGGCTCTTCTGTGTTGCGTCAAAAAATAATAAACCCTATAGTGACTGCTGACATTCTATGTTTTTTTTCGAATCTTTCGCTTCCATTATGTTTTTGTTTGTCTCGTACATAATATATTTCTTTATATATAAACGAAGCGTGGCACGTTTTAAGTTCGAAATCGGTCGTTTTTTTTTTGTTAAAGACTGAATGACGTGTGGTTATTAGTACGGGTGCGCCTCATTAGTGAGAGATCCTTAGATTTTCAACTGTGTTTCTCTTCGAATTCGTGGATCCTCCTATTCAGTAACTCAACCATCGGTGTGGAGGCGCTGCCGCAATAACCATAATGCTATCGCATTTTCCACCGTTATCACATTTTTTTTATGGGTAAGTTCAGTGACATAACGTTTTAGATTTTAAAAAATTTATCAGTGTAATAGAATAATTAAATATTTTAATATACCTTTGATTTCCGTGATAGCATGAACCTTTTTTTATTATTACATTTTTTTTCTGTTTAAACATTTAAACCTCAAATTACACACCAGAACATAATAATAACGTTTACTATTATGCTGATAATGTCATTCACATATTTTTGCCACCATTCACATATCTCCGCCTTCGTATTTGCCAAAAAAAAAATCGATACCTCCGAAATGACAAAGCTAGAGCCATAATTTTAAGTCTGCTAAGTCCGCTGATCGCCAAACACTATAACGTCTAGATCGGACAATAAGTATAGAAGACATGACCAATTCAAGTTTATCCACCCCTTGCTTCAGCAACGGCATGCCGTTGTCGAGAAATCTCGACTACAGCGTTTCTACTTGTTTAGGTTATTGTTTGGTGGCTCTCTTGTATGTTGCAACACGTTTTGCATGTTGGTGCGCAAAGCCCATAAGAAATACGAGAGGTTAAACTGCGAACAAAAGCTCAAACACTGTTGCAAACAATCTGCAATAAAATTGAAAGCACGACCTGCAAAAGGCAACGACAGCTACTAAAACAACTCAAAAAAAACAGTGGTCAAAACTCAATAATGTGGGCGAGGGAGAGAGTGGGAAACTAAGTGGCTGCATCCCTGACCCCAGTGACCCTTTTTCTCCCCGCTAGCTGTGTGCGGAGCTTTGAACCTTGGCGCCAATTCGATGACCGACGCATCTGGGCCAATAAATTTTACTTCGTCTTTCGGGGAGAAAACGAAAACTGAAGTTTAGAGCCCGGAAAATGGGAGGGGGGGAGGTTGCAGTTCAAAAGACACGCCTGGCAAAATTTCTTGCGATTTCCTTTGGTTCTCTCACCAGTTAACCGTTACCTTTCACCCGTCACCACAGCAATGACCTACAAAAGCATTTAAAATTTACGACCTGCAGGCAGTTTTGCCCTTAGATATATGAAGGGAAACTGCAAAATTGGCCCATCCGGCTACGGCCGGCTTCCACACATTTAGAGATGCCCAGCAATTATGCAGGCATTTAGTGTTTCTTGCATTTGTTTTCGAGTATTTCAACATGTTAGTAACTCAACAAGTAGAAACGTTGTAGTCGAGATTTCTCGACAACGAGATACCATTTACCTTTCTTACCACAGCATGCCGTTTAATTCGTCATATCTCCTATATTTATGGTCCGATCTATACGTAATTTTGCATGCTCGTGTTTGGCGGGCAGCGGACTTAGCGTACTTAAAATTATGTCTCTAGCTTTCACCACTTTGAAGATATTAATTCTTTTGCAAATACGAAAAATGACATTATCTGCATAAAAATTAAACGGACTTGATGCAAAAAAAAAAAATCTCTAGCTCCTAATTATCGAAGAAAATACCGTCTTATGCAAATTACGAAGGCGGCAAGGAGCCTGGCAACAATTTGGAATAAACTTTACCTGCCTACACATATAACGGACCTAAAGCATAAGAAATTACACCTCTAGCTTTTACCATCTGCAAGAAAAACGTGTTCATACATACAGACGGACAGACAGACAGACAATCGGACAGACGGACGTGGCTAGATCGACTCGGCTGTTGATGCTGATCAAGAATATACATACTTTTTGGGGTCGGAAACACTCCTTCTCCCTGTTACATACATTGCACAAACTTAATATACTATTTGTACCTTAAGGTATATGGTACAAAAATGTCAATACCCCAGTTGGATTGTTGGCTACTAAGCCACTGTTACATATTTCCTGTTCATTGCTCTTCTTTTGATCTGAGTTTGGTTCGGCCCATTATCTAAGGTGTGAATATTTGTACCGCGTGTGTCAAGCTGTATAATTGCACTTGTGTGCAATTACATTTAAGTGACTGAAAGTAACTGAAAGTGACGAAGGGGAGTCCACTTGTCTGACAATTAGAAACACGCGCTTGTACAAATGAGTGGGAGATGCAACAAGGAGGCATCAGGCTTTTAGGCTCCCAATCACGGCACGAAAACAGTGTGAATGCGTAATCAAACGATTAAGCATATCAAGGAGACGTCAGACCAAAAAAAAAGTTTTCCCTGCGAGTGCAAAACTATAAAAGTTTAGCCTTATAAATATAACGCAGGCAGGAGGTCCAGACGTATTTATACGCGTGCAAACATTTTTGCGCTTGGACTGCTTAGTGTTTTTTGGTGATTTTCAATTTCATTTCGGTTTCATCGCCGCTGTGGCTGTGCCTGGCAGTGTTTTTTTTGTTTTTCCCTATTTTGATATAGTAGTTTTCCGTCGCTTTTTGCCTTTGGGCCATCTTTTGTCCATTTTTAGAGCACGCTTGGCATCGTTTCAAGAGCGATATATTAAATGAATGTGCTCATTACTTTTACGCAACGTGGCCACCTTACATACATAGTTCGAATCGAAGGAAATTTCATTAAAATATGAATTTATAAAGTGTTTATAATTAGAGTGTTTATATTATAAAATGTGTGTTTATATTAATTAAAAATTAAAAGCTCACCCCGAATCCAATTGATCCATTGTAAGAGCAAACACATCTTTGCAATTTAAATAGTATTGCCCCAATCATTTTAATCTCAACGTTAATACTAACCGCCGATAAAATATATCCCAATGAAAAAATTAATTATAAGCAAAGTGAAACCAAATGTTTTGGCTCAATCAACATTTTAAGCGAAATGTCTAAAACAAATTGTATGTAAACTGAGAAAAATGAAATATGATGAGCACTTTTTGGTTGGAAAGGGGGTTGCGGAAAGGGCGGGCTACAATTGTGTCCGTTCAATGAAACATTTAATGGCCAACTGTCCACGCAGTCAAAAACACAGATCTCACAGAATACACCATGGAATACAAAAAGAGAAATACATAAATCTATAGCTAGATGCTGTCTGGCTGATATAAAATATATATCACATGAGAGCACAAGTGCTTTAAAACAAAACAGCACATTTCAAGTGATTTGACAAAGGCGCTTAAAGCATATAGATAACTAGAGTCACACACATAATATTAAATTTTATGTGGACTTAACTTTTTTCTGTTTACCTTTCACAAAAGCCAAATATTTTGGTCCTTTGCAAATTGGTAGCGAAAATAATATTTTTTGAGTGCTGGCTTTTTATAAAAAGGAAAATCGGAGGCATGGCACTTGAGAATCGGTCCGTAAATTTGTTGCCAACTTTCTCAACATCGCTGGCTGGCTGGGCCCCAATACTTTACATATTCTACCGATCCCTTGGCCATTTGGCAGATTTATTATATTATTTGGCCTGTGTGTTTAGATTTGGAAAGATAGTTTTAATCATTTTGATATTGTACAATGTACATAATAGGTTAATACGTGAATCTATATGAAAACGAAGTACAATAAAATATTAATGCAGAGTTTTCCTAATTCATTGAACCTGAGGATAAATATAATGTTTCCTGATTTTAATTTAATATGAAAAGTGCTGTTTAAATAACAAAAATGTGTTGTACCCCTCACAAAAACCCATGTAAACGCAACCCCTATCCTACCAGCCCAAATAGCGAAAATCTGTTGCGCCAATTTAAATTCCGAAAACAGGCAAAATACTATATATAACATTAGATTTCTCATTAATTATTCATGCTCTGAGAGTCAGGCAAACAGTGAGAATTGGGTATTTACTGTCTCCAGAATTTGGAGTATTTATGGGGGGCCATGCATATGGTAATCGCTGTGTCTTCTTTTGTTAATGGACATGTCTCTTCTAGAACTCGGTCATGAGTTTTATACCCTGTACTTTAAGGTACAAATGGTATATGTATATAACAGGGAGAAGGAGACATTTCCGACCCTACAAAGTATAAATATTCTCGATCAGGATCAACAGCCGAGTCGTTCTAGCCATGCGCCTCTGCCCATCTTTCTGTCCGTCTGAATACAAGTATATAAACACGTCGTTTTCCGTGATGATAAGAGCTGGAGACGTAATTCTTTTTTTCTTTAGGTTCGTTAATGTGTATGCAAATCAAATTTTTTGGCACGACCCTTACTGCCTTCCTGATTTGCATTAAACTGTATCTTCTTTTACATAATTGACAATATCTCGAAAATAACATAGTATAAGTTTTTGTTTTGGGTGAAAAAAATGTTTATATTATATAAAATGTTTATATTTCATTTTAGTGACTCCCCTTCCGCCTCTGAAATTTTGAAAGAACTATATTTTTCATGCATATTTGTCTATATCTCTGAAATGGTTAGAGCAAGAGATATAAATCTTTCTGCTTACAGTAAAAAATATAAATATATAGCCATATAGCATGTTTTATTAAGATCGGACAATAAATAATGATGATTCGGCCTTTGTCAGTGTCAATGCCTGGTGAATGCCTGGTAAAAATAGGTACATGGTATCTTGTTGTCGAGAAATCTCGACTACAGCGCTTCTACTTGTTTCAATTAAAACACGAGGGACAAACGACGACAATGCTCTTTTGCTGTCTTTTGCTTTTTTTTTTTTTGGTATACCTAATTTGAACTAAATATTGAATACGCAACGGGTACCGCTTGAGTGAGACGAGCATGTGTACCTTTAATTTGAAAGTCATTAAAATGCCTTTAAATTACTTCTATACTGCAATCCGGCTAAAACAAAACAACAACTAGCCACAAATATCTTATGTTGAATGCAGCCCGAATTTTCGTTCCGTTTAGTTTACCATCCGTCCTCTGCCAAAATTAAAGGCGAACATAAAATAAAATAAACTAAAAATCAAATATATCTCGGGCTTGCGCTCTCAATTGCGTCATGCACTGCACATTGTGTGCTGCTACTCGACTGGTATTGTGCCAATTTTTGAAATATAAATAAAAGTTATATATGCAACACACGAATGCTTGCAAAAACCCTCAACAATTAATGCAACATAAAGTGTAATTATATTGGCCATTTTTAGAACATTTGATTTAATTAAAATTAAATGAAATTTTCATTGCAGTCAATATTTCAACTGGCGCCGAAATAAAACCTTGCACTTGGGGAATCAGGTAGTTAATGTCCACGCATTTGATAGAAGTTTCGCACTAGAAAAATAGCATAATTAGCCATGGGTAAAATGTAATTCTTTTGCTAACTTTGCTCTTTAAATATTATAATTTGGCTAAATTGCAGCAGGTCGGTCATAAATGACTCCCCCACCAGCATTTTAGATGTCTTCTTGATGCTTGGGTTGCCCAAAGAATCCCTGCTGAGAGTTAATTACCCAAGAAAGTCAAAGAAGAGCGTGCAAAATACAGGCGGAAGTGCATTGAGAACGACAACGAAAACATTTCATGGCATATTATTTTTATTAATAATTATTTCGCATGCAGAGAAGACGGACCCGGACCCGGACCCGGACCCGAACCGGACTCTCTTGTACAATTTATATATAGTATGTAAACCCCTAAGTTTTTGGGGTTGAACATTGGGTTTTGGGGTTTTCTGTCTCTCTTGGTATTGGTCCATGTTCCGGATACTGACAGTGGACAAAGTCGTTGACGTAAATTGAAAATGCCAACTGGGTGCCTTCGGTTTCTCAGGGTGCTGTACCATTATTTCATTTCAACATTCTGTGTCGACAGATTCAACTCTAGGGCCTATTAGACAGGGTTTTGCTGTCTCTATTTTAATAAGCCTTCAGGTGTAGCAGCAAATGAGCCATGAATTATTTGCGTTTGCACATAAATAATTGTAATGGTGGCGGGCTTTTTGGCATTGAATTTTATAAATAAACCGCGAAATATTTTGGCAAGATGGTTGACGGTTTATGTAAACCCCGAAAAAGTTTCTTCATTTTTATTCTAATAAGGATTGTGATCTACCATCTACCCACATCACTAATGATTTAAGTTCCTCCTCAACAGCTTACATACATCATTTTATCGATGATTTTTTCCGCAAACATTTTAAATAAACAGAAAATGAATAAATATCAGTTGCACACACACAATCAGACAGACAAACGGAGCCCAAAAACAATATAAAAAGTACGTATGCGTTGTTTTGTATTACTATAAATATAGTCAAAAGCAAAGGCAAAAATTGCAAACGGGCAACCAAAAAACTTGTTCTGCTTAGGCCTCCTACCCACCTCCTATTCTACCCACCACATCCCGAAAAATTCCACCATTTCCACTAGCATTTTCACTTCGCTCGCCTGTTTGTCTGGTGTGTTCTTCGTTCGGCTTTTGCCGTTTTATTGTTTTCCGTTTTCCACGCTCATCGCGACGCCCACAAGAGTGTTCACCTTCTTTTTTATGAATGAAAGCAATTTCTTGTCAGAGGCGATGGCAAAAAAACAAACACAAAAGCTACAACAAAAAACGCAAACATTTAGAAGCGTGAAATGTGCAAATGTGAACTCATTTAAAGGCAACAAATGTATACAAAATATTTTTTTGCCCAAAATCGAATAGAAACAAGAAGAAACGCTGTAGTCGAGATTTTTCGAAACCGAAATACCATGTACTTATTTCCTTTATCAACCAATTTTTTCATTTAAATAATTAAACTGCCAATTTTGGGTTTATGTAAACATCCATGCAATCTGCACATGCATACATACATTGCGGGGCACTAGAATAGGACACCATTTAGCTTTGGGCACAATGTATGCTGGCTTTTAATTATACTTCTTTGCACCCTTGAGCTATTGAAATTTTAATGATAGAATTTTGTAAATTAAGGAACATGGTATAAAATGGTATCCGTCGAAGACACGCACGCTCCTCACCCTGAATTAATGGTTAAGTTTACGTTTCAAATTTATATTTCTGTCAATTGGTTTAAATATATTTGACATATTTTTTTTGCTACCGTGTGACAGAGGCGCAAATAGTAGCAGACCTTTCCCCACTCAACATTTTAGCCACTTTAACTGCTTTAAGCCATCGCTAACGGCAACGAACCAGCAGCAACTCAGTGTTTATGCTTATTGTTTTGGTCTGTTGTGTTCTATTCCGTTTTGGACTAAAACGTCTTTAGACATCATACCATTATCTTAATTTTTAGTGATAAGCCACGCCCCCTGCGCTTTGTCCTTTTTGGCCACCCAGCTCATTCACATTCCGGTCAACATGTTCGATAGGATTCGTCATTCGCCGAAGCAAACATGTTCGAGGCAACTGAACTGCTCGCTCTTTACGAATTTCAGTTTCAGTTTTCCGTCGTCCCTCATACGCAACATAGGGTGGTGCGGCAAAATCCAAATTCCCCAAACACACTCTATATGCGTTTGTTGTTCGCTATCGACGCGAGTTTTAAAAATTGTGACAAAAACAACAACAAAATCTTCAAAGCAAATTTTTTGCCGCAAAAATCCTTGGCAGTTGTTGAATAAAATGTTACACTTGAATAATTAAGTTTCTTAAGTGGTTAATATATTAACTAGACATTAATCATCGGTCAACTTAATCATGTCTATGACATTTGTTTGGACCCTCCTTCAATGGTTTTGACTGGTAAATGATATTTATGATTTTTTCATTTTTTCTGTATATACATATGTTTTGGTTTTGAAATTCTTTAACTAAGACAAACCAAAATTAGCTACAAACACCTCATTTTAATTTTGAATATTTTCATATGATAAGTTGGTACTTATCTTAAATGTGCAAATGCCACAAAGATATCAATATCAAGACAAACATAATATTATTTACTTATCTTATAACCGATTAGCTAAGCTAAACACAAGGTCATCCATTATCGTTTTGGTTTAAATTTATGATTTATGATTTCTTTGCCGCAAACAATGGTGTTACTGACATTTTCTTGTTCGCAACAGTGGGCGACCTCATAAGGTCAGCCCCATTTACACTTTACGACTCTTAAATAGTTGTTAAAGATATTTTCCAATCTCTTACAATTAGATTTTAGTTACGCTTAGCACGCTTTTAGGAACTGTTTGTTTTTTTGATCCTGAAGCTTTGAGTTTTTGCTACTGCTTCATATGCTTTCACTGCTGATGTAGTTTCCTATTTCTGGCCTCCTTATAGTCAAATGTAGCATTAAATTTTTGCTTTGCCATTAAAAATGAACAAAAGAATATGCCACACCATTTCCTATTGATTTAGTTTAAAGTTCACAGGTAAAAAACGTATGTGACGATAAAAATGTCAATGATGACAATGAGCAATTGAGAGATTTATGGCCCCCATTTTATTGATCAGCTGGGAAAGACAAAAACCTATGGCAAATAACCCTTGATTGCGGAGGTTGTCGGGTATGTGGGATGCTTTGTTCTCGCACAGCATACCAAACAACTTATCACTGCGCATTGCCTTCTTATGAATTTCCATCAGAAAATGGTACTAATGTCACTCTGATGAGTATTAATTGTGTACAGTTTGCCATATCCAGCACACGCACACCACCCACCGCCCATATTTTCACATCAACCCCCTGGAAACACTGACTTTAGGGCCATAAATTTAATACACACCCATCAAACTAACTTCGTTTTGGGCACATGGTACTCTTAGTTGCATGTCAAAAAGTTTCAGCTGTCCAAATACACGGAAGGAAAATTTTAAGTTAGTAATTAAACATGTATACAAATTTTGTGTAGTTACATCATTAATTTTACCTCCTTAATGTAACTTAGCCCTAATTATCGACCAATCAAGTAGATAATGGAAATACCTACATGGTATCCTGTTGTCCAGAAATTTTGGCTATTATAGTCTTAAAGGTATAGGTGTTAATACGGACAGATGAAAGGGGGATAATTTGACTCGGAAACGCTGACTACTACACACCAATTTTGCTGTACAACACAACAATACTACCCCACACACTCATACCCAAATATACTCTGCAAGTTTGCCCACTTCTAGAATAGGTGATTTATTTGCCGTTTTGGATGCATTCATGCACAAGTCTAATACTAACCAATGAAGAACCTAATGCAAATAAAATCATTATTCTTATTTATGAGTAAACAAAAATTGCTCAGTGTCTGTACTATATAGAAACCTTTGTTGTACACCTAAAATTAATATGTTCACTTGGGTCCTAACGGTANCAAGTCTAATACTAACCAATGAAGAACCTAATGCAAATAAAATCATTATTCTTATTTATGAGTAAACAAAAATTGCTCAGCGTCTGTACTATATAGAAACCTTTGTTGTACACCTAAAATTAATATGTTCACTTGGGTCTCAACGGTATATTACCACTAAATTTTTGATGAAGATAAAGTTGCCCACAAATTTCTTTCCCTTTATTTTCTTCTCGTAACAGTGACATTTTCTCTGACTAGTGAGCTGCTGACCATGTTCGCTTTGCATGTGAGCAGACCATTGTCCTGCTGTTGCGACCTGCGTCCTTCAAGCCCTCACACATACGATACGTATGGTGCTGTGCATATGCTTCGTCCACCTCCTCCCATCTTTACACGAGGCAAATAATTAGTGCCGCCTGTGTTGTTGTTCTCTTATCGCGTCGAATGGATGTGTTTTTTTTCGTAACTGTGTTTAAGCAGTTGGCGTTNCAGTGTCTGTACTATATAGAAACCTTTGTTGTACACCTAAAATTAATATGTTCACTTGGGTCCTAACGGTATATTACCACTAAATTTTGGATGAAGATAAAGTTGCCCACAAATTTCTTTCCCTTCATTTTCTTCTCGTAACAGTGACATTTTCTCTGACTAGTGAGCTTCTGACCATGTTCGCTTTGCATGTGAGCAGACCATTGTCCTGCTGTTGCGACCTGCGTCCTTCAAGCCCTCACACATACGATACGTATGGTGCTGTGCATATGCTTCGTCCACCTCCTCCCATCTTTACACGAGGCAAATAATTAGTGCCGCCTGTGTTGTTGTTCTCTTATCGCGTCGAATGGATGTGTTTTTTTTCGTAACTGTGTTTAAGCAGTTGGCGTTGAAATTATAATTAAAGCGTGCATCAAAGTCGTAAGCTGCCTGCCGCATGTCACAATTTGTAATTGTAGCTGCTGCGCCGGCCGAGGCCCCTACAAAGTTATCGGCTGAGTCAGCAAACATTTTCCGTCCGCCCACTCTGGGAAATGCTTGTAGCCTAATTTAATGTTTATTGCAAAGTTTGCATAATGCGAGAGGTTCGCAGCGAATCAATGATTTTTCTGTGAGAGTAAAACGGCGTATTCAGGCGAACATTACGCAATCACCGCGTCACTTAACAACTTCATATGACAAACTCAGGTTAAATAAATTTGCCAGGTCCCTGGTTTTGAGACTTGATAATAGAATGGTAAATCGGCACAGACTGATATTTTGTATATGGCGCAAGTGTCTGTCAGCCAATCTGTCCATCAGTTTTCAATTTACCCCATGCCGGGAAAAGAAAAAAAAAACAATGGATGCGTCAACTTGATATTTCATTCATTGTAGCTTAAATCGGGGTGGTGCATTGTTTTCTGCTAGTTTTTCCTGCACTTCTTGACTTTTGACATGGCCGTGCGAACGAACGTGTTTTCCCTGGGACTATCACAGTTCACTGAATGGTCGTGGAACCGAGGCCCACTCACCATGCCAACTCCAAAGTGTCAGAGTTAATTAAAAAATGTAGTTTATCTCCATGAGCAGAAGTGTCTTTCCAATATGTTTCATTTTTATTTCCAAGCCCCATCCTCGCACTGTCAAACAAATCATATAACAAATATTAATTACATTTTTCAACCAATAACAATAGGCAATTGTGCCCTAAAAACAGAATCTGGAGCAAACCTCATTGGGACAGAGTTATTTTATTCTGATTTCATATAAGAACGACACGGCTAGCTACTTTGGAATTGAAAATTTATGGTTATTTGGCCAATATATTTTATGTCCAAATGATTTTGTATTTGCTTGAAGATATTAGTTTTTTTTAGATGGGTTGCTACGAGTATTTGGTCTGCAAACTAGTCGTCAATCATAAAATCATTCCAAAAATAATTATATTGTTCATATATTATATTAATATATTATCAGTAACATATAGACGTATGTAGTTACTAAAAAAAAAAAAAAAAACCTTTTCAAGGCTTTTTACGGGCAAGTTTGGGTAATGGAACTCACAAAATTACCCGAAATTAGTATATATTTATTTATAAACAATGAAAATTCCTTTAAAAATTGTCTAAACCATTGCGAACTTTAAATCGGACGCCCGTGGACACAGCATTAACATTCGTCACAACCTGCATGCCCCCTAGATGCCTCTCTGCATGACTGTAATGCACTGGGACAAATTACCTGCCCATCCAACTGATTCCTCCCAATTTACCACCACCACCCTTTTTAACTTCTAACAACCACCATATTGCCCAGTGGACTATTTATAGAACTGCCAAGCAGCATACTGTGCACATAATAGCCATTCATATAAAACAAAATACTGATGCCAACTTGACGTTTTTCCGTCAGGTGGCCCCGATAAGGGGTTACTGATTTAACAGCTGAGTAACTCAATTTATTCTTTTCGTTTGCCCTATTTCTGGGTATATAAAAAAAAATACCCGGTTCTTCAAAAGAACAAGGGTATATTGAATTCGTACGAATGTATGGCAACAGGGAGAAAATAGCTTTTTCGACCCTTTAAAATATATATATATTCTTGATCAGCATCAACAGCCAAGTCGATCTAGCCATCCCCGTCTGTCCGTCTTTCCGTATAAAAGCCTAGATTTTGGAAACTATAATAGAAAAACTAATCACATATTCAGAAACTGAGGACAGGGTATTTATAGTCGAGACACATGACTTATCCTTCTTACTTGTCAGAAATGATACCGTTTCAACCCTTAACAACTCCTAATAATCCTTTAAAAATCTCGCGGTGTATTGATTTCTTTTGCTTGGGTTGTGAGTTCAAACGATAGTTGTCTGGATGACAATACGCTATCTATGTATACAATATATGTGTGTACAATATCAAATCCCTTACAAAAGTTCTTAAAAAGAACAAGGGTATATTGAACACGTGTAAATGTATATAACAGAGTGAAGGAAGCGTTTCCGACCCCATAAATTATATATATTCTTGATCAGCATCAACAGTCGAGACGGTTTAGCCATATCCGTCTGCTCGTCCGTGCATCTGTCCGTAAAAAACGCCTAGATTTTTGAGACTACAGTATATAAAAAAAAAAAAATGCATATTCAGAATTGTGTGATACCAGTTAAGAATAAGTTTGTTTAAAAAATTTAGAAGCACGCAAACCGCGAGCTTGAAGGGCACTAAATTTGCAGATTAAATTGTTAGAGGCGGGTATTTAGAGTCGACGCACTCGAAAATATATTTTATCTATACACAGATTCTACGCAAAAAAAAAAAAATTATCAATGCCACTTCAATGAAAAGTTATAGGAGACGAGGAGAATAAAAGGTACGCGACCCCGACCCCAGTGGGACAAAATTACTGATAAGATTATACAAGGAGTAGGAGTTTTTGTTTTATGTCTCAATACCACGCTCTTGCCATTTTGTTAGCCTAGACCCAGTTGGAAATTTCCTCACTTATGTCTGTAAAATGTTTTACATATTTGCGTTTTTGAATTCCGTGTGTTTGCAAAACAAGAAAATAGTGTCATGAAGAACTAGGCAAAAAATGTAGGTTTGAAAAAAGCATCCTTGTTACATAATATACCATTTGTACCTTAGGTACAAAGTATACAAATTGTCACCTTCCCTTCCCAGTGTCAATGCCTGAGAACGACCTTTAAAGTTCTGCATTTGACTTAACTCATTATAATTTGGGGTTAAAAACACTTGTTTCTGTTTTATTTTTCACAATTCAACGAAAAAATTATAGTATATCATCTTTTATAGTATATTTGAACTTAAGATGTAAGCCCAAATCATAAAATAAAATGTTTATGAATGTATAGTTTAAGATATTCTCCTCAGTAAACCAAAGGAGAAGTTGTTGTTTCTGAGTGACAGGCAATAAAAATGGGAGGCGACACTTTTCTCCAGTCACTTCCGGCCAAGCCGGATACTTTTCTGAACGGATATAAAAAGTGAAAGAGACGGATGAGGCGAGTCCCGAAGGCCACAGACGAACGTAATGCAAATAATTTAATTATTTTTTTTATTGTGGACTCTTCCATGGCTAAAGAAAAGGCAGAAGAAAATGATTGTTTTATTAATTATTTGCACTTACTTGAACTCGCTGTTAAGATATTAAATGGTATGGGGCAACCGAATGCGAATACAAATACTCGATGGAATACGTGCATTGAACGGCAGATATGCATAATAAAAACATATGGAAGCGTAAATGATTTTCTTTTTGGGGCACATGCGTTGGCAATGGCCTGCAGTCAAAACACAAGAAAATATTGAACCGAAATCGACTTACTATTGTAAACAGTAAACAAATCAGAAGTATACGTAATATACACACATGTACATATAGATATATTTTATATACGTACTTGTACGTATGCAAATGTTAGTTGCTCATAAATCGATGGAGATTATGGGCGATAATAAAATTTAAACCCGCTCGCCGAAAATATACAGTTAGAAAAATTATACGAACCAGGAAGCATTTGAAGCAATTACACATACGACATGTTGGGCAGACTTAATTAATTCATCAAATACAAGCAATCATGATTAATGATAGGACGAATGGGCGTTTGAGCATTTCTGAATTAAATATGTAAACACACATGAAAATTTGAAATTAAAACGGTGATGAGAATAACTAATTTTTCAAAGTTTTTTCTTTATCGTGTGTGCTTTGTATTGTCTAAACACAGAAGTCATGTGTCTGTTGACACTTATGATTCCAAGGTCACAGCCAAAATAATAAAGAGAAGGCACAAATACATAAAAAACGAAGCGCTTTTCTGTGGCAGTAGGTTTGAATATATAGTAAATTCTAAGTGCTAAAAAAACATCATATGTATGTGAGGAAATATACATATGTGTGTTACAATGTCTTGCGTGTCCTTGCATTATTGAGAACCAAACTTTATGGCACCTTGCGTTGCCACTATTCAGCACGTCAATCATTCCACCTTACTCTCAATTTATAGGTTTTTGCAAAAATTTTGTTCAAGTGTAAAGCTGAGTTAAGTTGTTTACCTTACAAAGAGTAAGTCGGATCGGCGGACTTAAAGTTTGTTTGGAGTTTTCGAGTTCGCTCGCCAAACGTTTACAGTGACCAAAAGTTTCGGATTTGCATGGACACGTTTTTTGGGATTTCCATGTTAGTCCCGGCGTTAAAAATGCGGAAAAATTATCTAAATAACACAATTTTTGCGACAATATTTAATATATCGCTAAATCAGCAGTTACCCCCACTGTTCTTTTGAAATCAATATACCTTAAGCTTGTGAAAATTGTTATTGGGACTGCAATAATAATAAAACAACTCATTTTCAATAGACTTATCTTATACAATTTTTCTAATAAAATTAGAAAAAATCAATAATTAATTGCCGTGTCCTCTTCGAAAGTCCTATTGATGGTCTGGCAAGATATTGCTTTGAGACAAAACCGCTGTAATTCGGTTGGCAATGAGTCTCTCCCACATCAATAATTAATTGTTTTTATGTTTAAAATTATAATTAACATATATGTGGATGATTGAAATACAATTATTTAGCACCAATTGGTCTCGTACCACATGTGCATACCTACGTTTGAAGTTATCAGCTTGTCAAATTGTTTGGGAATGCATTTATGAACGCATGTGTGCTTTTGCATGTATATGCGGTGGCAAGAACGCTTATTACTTGTGTGGTTTTTGCACAGCTAATTATCGATTATATGTATATATGGATAATTAACACGTCGTTCTCGGAGATGATAAGAGCTAGAGGTGTAATTCTTTTTACTTTAGGTCCGTTATGGGTCGAGTTTATTTCAAATTTTTTTCCACGCCCCTTTCCGCCTTCGTAATTTGCATAAAACGATATTTACTTCGATAATTTCGACAAGAGGAGCTAGATTTTTGCAACGCCCCTTTCCGCCAACGTATTTGCAAAAAAAAATCGATATCTCCAGAATGGTAAAAGCTAGATAATATCTTTATAATTTTAAGTACGCTAAGTCCTCTGCTCGCGAAACACGAGCATTAAAAATTACGTATAAATCGGACAATAAATATAGGAGATATTACCAATTAAAGTTTTATTAAAAATTTCTAAATGAAAAATAAGGGGTCCTTATTTTTGGTTTCTTAATGGCTAGGAGCTTTGAAAACTTTTTAGAACTAACTAATTTTTCTTTTCTTATTTAATTTAAATTAGGCGTAAAATGGAATACTAAAAGCGAAACAAACATAACCTGAAGTAAGATGTCAGCAACCCTGACACAAAAAACATCAATAAAAACTCAAGTAGATGGATTGGGAAGGCTAAAAGGTCAAGGGACAAGAGTGGATCCTTCCAGTCACTTGGCAACCATATCTCTGCTACTGCAATACGACATAGACAACACATTGAATGCGTTCAAGGAGCAACACACGATGACGCTGGACAACGGTCAGGGACTCTGCAACTTAGATGTCCAGGAATGCGAAAGATCAACTGAATTGGAGGTTGAACAAATGAGTTTGATGGAGGGTGGCAAAGTTCCTTCATTTATGCCACCCACACCCCCCGCCACGCCCAACCTGCAACAAAACACGGCTCAAAAACGTTGGAAGATCCTGGCTAAAGTGTTGCGCAAGGATTCTGAGGAGACGGTGTCCTCGTCAAGTGATGAATTCAGTGAAGAGCAAACGGCTTCTGTGCGTCGTTTTAAGAGCTTCGATTTGCTGCGGCAGGACAGTTTTGAGGATCACATGAGTCTGAAATGTTTGGGCAAAACAGAGAATTGGTACAAGTACCGAATGAAGCTGGCCAACGAAATCGAGTATTCGGTGAACATTCATCACATGGAACGACAACTAACGGCTAGCGATCTGATGGGATTTAATAATACGGGAAACATTTGTGTTTGGCCCTCGGAAGAGGCTTTAACTGCCTTGGTTCTCTCGGATGTTACTTCCTACAGGGGCAAATGGATTCTGGAACTTGGAGGGGGCTTCACCTCCTTGGCTGGACTCATGCTGGCCAAGTATGCCACTCCATATGCGGTTCATCTGACCGATGGCAATGAGATCTCTGTTGACAACGTCAGGAAAACAGTATGTTTAAACGAACTTAGTTGCTATACGAAGTGTTCTGTGCTAAAGTGGCAGGACAAGGCCACCCGATCACCAGCGGAACAAGCTAAGTTTGATTTTATACTCTGTGCCGATTGTCTATTCTTCGACGAGGCCCGGTCCGCATTGGTGGATACCATCTGGTATTACTTGGCCCCCCAGGGTGCGGCATTGATCATGGCACCCCGGCGTGGCCGTACCCTCAGCGTCTTTAGGGACGAGTGCGTCGCGCGGGGATTCCGAGTGGAGCTGGCCACGCGTTACAACGAAACTATTTGGCAAAGGCATCTCCAGCTGAAGACCGACTCCGCTCTGTACGACGAGGACCTGCACTACCCGCTGCTTCTGCGATTGCAAAAAATGCATCACAGCTAGGAATTGATCCCGAGGACTGCCATGAACTTTAGTCAATGTTTTAGTTGATAACTAGCAAATTCCAGTTTACACCTTAAAAATAACACACCACAAAATACACCCACAGCGATGAGGTCACGAAGACCGTTGCTAAGTTTTAAAAATTCTCCCACATGCAATGCAAATAATGTAGCAAATCAAATGTATTAGACTGGCACTGAAATATAAGGGAAAATGTGAAAATATTGAAAACCTGTTATGTAATATGTATAAAACATTCACTTATATTTTGTCTCATCTGTGGATATTCGGACTTCGTAATACTAAATAGAGGTGCTCAAGGGATGAGAAATACCTGAAAGTAATTGTAACTACAGTAACTACAGATTCAAACGTCACTAAACAGTAATTTGAATTTTTTTAATATTAAAATTTGTTTTATAAGCAATACTCATAAAATTCGTTGCTTTCCTCGCCAGTCTTTATCGTGTAGTTTCTTGTTATTTTAAGTAAAAAAAAATTGATTTTTTTGATTTGTAAATTTGATTTGCTAAAATTCCACATAAACATCCCATCCACCCCTACACACACACAAGTATTATTTATATACAATGTATACGCTGAATATCATTATTTTAAAAGAAAAACAAACTTAGGATGACACTCTTTAAAATTATGAAATACACAAAAAAATAAATCGATGCCAGCGGTCGACCAATTAATTTCTAGATACCTAAACTTAGTGTACTGTAACTTAGAGCCTCTGTTAATGGTTATATAATGAGATAAATACAGTATGAAATGCTACAGTATGCAATATATTGTTTCACTGCCCTCAAAGAAAAGAAATTCATGAAGGAATGTGGAAGTCAACGCAATGTCAATGGTAATTACCATTTAAGCGGATGAACATATTGTTTGAGTTATTAGGCGGGGTGTTCATTAAATACCCAATAAAATAAGAGGAAAACCGTAAAGAGTAGACAGCGGCAATCAGGCGGATTTTATTACGATTGCGACAGTGGTGGCTAGGCAATTACTTTAACTGGGTCCCTGGATTCACACACTGCGGACCTACGTCAGCATTGGAGTGCTGATGTAATGACTTCCAGAAATACCCTCACAGAGGTTGACCAAAAACTATATTAAGGAACTGTTACACAATATTTTACAAATTTTATTAGGAAAACAGTAATGACAGTTTCAGAAAGGCAAACATTACTAAGATTATTTAATTTAAAATAACACTGTGAGAAATCGATTTTCGATTATCAAAAATAAAAGGAAATGTTTGGAATAGTAATAGAAACTATACAAAATTGTATATATTTACACATTTCGAACAAGACAGAGAAATGGCAAGTTGAGAACACTTATTGAAAGCTTCTAGCTACTGTGCTTATATTGTATATTCAGCAGCTGACAAAAAATCAAAAATAAAAATAAATCTGGTAAACGAAAATTACAGAGTTAACTTTTCGTGGGAAACGCACACTGGCGCAGTTTTGGTTTCCTGTACCGAACGTGTGTGCCTATGTATCTGTTACGGTATGCGTGTCTATGAGCAAGTGTGTGCGTCATTAACGAGGTCATTGGTAAGTAAGCTTGTTTGATGTCCCATAGACATGTAATCATAGCAGCGGGCGCGGCCGGGGCTGTAGAAACTCCTCTCCTCAACTAAACTCAACAAACACAACCCCTACTGTCCCTGTGACAAAAGGCAGCGCATGCAGGGAAAAGTCAACGGCAGGATCTGTATAAGACAGCCCAGTTATCCTTGACAGATTAGAGAAAAAGCTAGCGGACTTACACCTTACCAGTCCTTGTGTTTTCAATACAAGCACAAAAAATAACATTTTTCTGCCAATATTTTGATGAAAAATGGCCAAACGACCAGCACTTGTGACATTGCGCATACGACACGTAAATTTATCCCCGGCGCCGTTGGAAGTCTGCTAATGACATGAGGCCGGGACCAAGTTAAGGCCAAAAGCATGGACTTTGCTGTGGATATGAGTTCAGAGACGGTGGTAGACTTGCCAGCGATATGCAAATCAGTTTACTGCGGCAACAACAATAGTGGTCGCCACTCAATTATGCGCCACACCAAAACGAACGAGCCCTCCTATCCGACATCACTGCCTACTTTCCGGCACACACTCTAAAATTTTTTTTTGTTTTTATTTTTTTGGTAAAAAATCCAATTTTATTTGCCAACCAGTTTATAACTGCCTTGTGTGGCAGCTTTACCTAGTTAAATATAAAAAAAATCAAGGTGTATTACAGACACGTACAAATTTTAACGTAAAAACAAATGCTGCACAGGAAGTTGAGGAAAATCGTTCTCATTTAAACAACTTGCAACTCCTACCTACAGATTTTTTAAGGGGAATGAGGGAAAAAGTTTCGATTTGCTCTCACACTTTTTTACCTTTTAGAGAAAACGTTTCTACTTTTTTGTGTGTTTATTGAAATCCCTGCCCAACCCCTTTTTGTTCCGCTGGGAAATACGTAAACGAGTTTTTGGGGACAACAGGTGTTCTAATTTTTGTGCCGTCGGTGTATCTTTAGTTTCGGAAGTCTGATTTAATTTTTAATTACCGGAATTTGTGAATTGTGTTGAACGGATGCCAAGGGTAAAGACGTTTAATGGTAGCCCATCAAATAAAAGATGATTGAGGTCCAGTTTATGTGCTTTGAATAGTTTTATTGTATTTTACACAATATGTCGCTGCTCCTTCGGGAATTATAACGTAGCTGGCGGCGGTTAAGCATGAAACCAAATAATGAACTTAATGTTTCAAAATATACGTATTATATATGAGTGTACTAAATATGCCTAATCAACATAAAAGAGCTATTTATACAACAGAAAATTTCTTGCGTGTCGGGAGAATTATAGGAAAAGCGGAGTAAATAGGGCGAAATGAATTTTTTAACTAAATCATGACTCGGGGGTAGGTTAACTACCACTAACAAAAAGTTTATCCTTGGTTTCAACACTTCAACATTTTTATTTTGCGTCAATTTTTAAACCAAATAATAATAATAATCATAATATTCCTCAGATGGGTATTCGCAAATTTTTTCGCATTCCTTTAAGGTAGCGAAAATATTTTTTCCTTCAGGGAGGTATTCACAGAGGAAAAAATATGATGATTTCGGGTCTGGATAGCAAAGTCCTATTGAAAGATAATCTGAGATTCTGACCAGAATTCCAATTTTTTATTTTACTTACTTCCAATTGCCACATCAACCAGAAGAATCAACAAGAAACTCAGCAAAGCAAAGGACTTCATTTTTCACTTTCCAATGATATTATTCGACTAAAACTTGTATCTTTAACGTGGCGTATTTATATTGTTTGAGAAAAATCACTTTTTTTGGGGTAACTATAATTTAGATTTGTTTAAGGCTTATAAATAAGAAAACGAGTGCTTATACAAGGAATACCAAACGCAAGTACACTTTTTACACCCTTTTTGTTGCGGCTAAATAATTTTTAGGTAATGTCCATAACACATAAATTTTAATAAATTAAAACAATCCATCTTATTCATCTTTCATAAAACAGTTAAAGTATTACAGAAATAAACTACTCGTATTAGTTAAAGTATTACACAAAATAAACTATTAGTCTTTGGCTATTGGTTATGTACATAATTATTACGAAGAATAATTAACACCCATATTTACTCAAGTTTTATACCATGTAAAATATCTTGATCATCATCAACAGCCGAGCCGATATAGCCAGACGGACGTATGTATGAACACGTCGTTCGCGTAGATGGTAAGAGCTACATGTGTAATTCTTTTTACTGTTGGTGCCTTATTAATGCAGGCAGATCGAGATCATATAAAATTTTTGGTACAAGAGCTGTATTTACCAAATATTAAAAGCTAGAGAGATAATTTTGGGTCCGCTGATTGTTAAGCATGTGCTTGCAAGACTACGTCCAGATCATATAATGAATATAGAAGATATTCTCAATTAAAGTTTTAACCACCCCTTCTCAAGGCAACGGCATGTCGCGGAATGAGAGTTACATGGTATCTCGTTGTGGAGAAATCTTGACTACAGGATTTCTACTTGTTTACTTATAAAAACTCTTGGTCTCTATAGAAATCTAATAACAATCATTTTGCTGATTGGGCATTAATCTAAATCAGCCAAATGTAGAGGGTAAGGTAAAATGCCAAACTATATAAACATAACAAAAGGCCGTAGCAGAAACAAAGCAATATGTAATAAACAGACGAGGGAAAGGGAAAGTGGTTTTATAAAAAATATACGTATACATATCTTCCATCAGATGCTAAATTTATGGAACTTGGCCACGGTGCTTTGGTGCACGTACTAATTATAGAAAAAGCATAGGTGAACCGCCAATATGGATTTTTAATTTGGCCTTTGAAAATCAATGAATCGGGCTGTTTGCCAACTGATAAGAGAATGCTGATAAAACATTTTTAAAGGGCATGTCAGTAATTTTCCCCCGAAAACCAGAAACGAGAGAGCCGAGAGAGTCGAAATAGGAAAAAGCTTCTAGTGAAAAAGCTTTTCTTACAATCGGCCTTGGCCATGATTCGTGGCCCGAAGCCCCAACAGCTGATGCACCTCTGCCAGATGTTGTGTTGGCTGAAACCGGGAAACCGGGAAACCAGTAAAATCAGTTTTGTGGTCGACGTCAAAGCGAGCGGTTTGTGTGCGCCTAAAAAAAAAAAACCTAAAGTCTTTGAAAAGGTTTTGTATCGAAAGTTAACTTTGTGCTGTAACAAATACGATTTGTTGGGAGACATTTATGAAATCAAGTCAAGACAAAAACTTCGTTAAATCTGCTCAATGATAGTGCACTACATAAAGAAGCCAAATAAAAATTATAATATTATATTACTGTGCGGTCCCTGAATCACTTGCACTTTTCCTCTTACCCCACCCATCCAAGGAGTGACACACATTTGATGAGAACAAGTAGAAAACGGAAATAGGCCAAAAATAAAATAATGTTCACAAAATTAACGGCGTCCCGAGGCAGCTGGAGCTGGAGCTTCTTCTCCGTGATGTTGTGCTGCCCCTTTATGTTGCTAATGCTGCCGGGAGTTTTGCAGGCGATTCGAATCCCCCAGAACAGCGGAAACAATGCAGCCACTGCAACATCAGCCACATCTTCTGACAACAGTGCCAAGGCTGGTAGCAAGTATGGTGAGTCCAACATAGTAGAGAACTTAAACTTGTACAGTATGTTGCAGGGTCGCTTGCAAGTTTCAGCTTAGTAGTTAAGACCCACAGAAAAAAAAGAGGCTATGAATGCTATTTTATTAGCAAGTGATACTAAACGTATTACAAAATATTAAAACTTTAACATACACAGACAATTTACAATAGCTGTCAAAGGCTTCTGATTTCTCATCACTTATATTTAAAAATAATAACAATTGTAATTGTCATACTTCTTTTCAACTGTGCAGATTTTCTTGAGTTTTTTGTCAGAGCTGCAGTTGCATTTGGAGCCTGCCTAATTGCATTTGGTCACGATCCGACCACCTTTTCCCCTGGAACCTAGTTATACGCTCCTTGAGCCATTTTCCCCTTGATCGAGTGTATAGTTTGACTGCCCTTGGAAACGAAATTGTTCATGTGGCTTCGAATAACTTAGACAACAAACTTGTATGGTGGAGGAATGCTGCTGTTATTCTCTACGCCAATCAAGTGAGCTCGGAGGAAACGTGCCGACATTTCCTTCTGGCCGCCTTCAAAAGGCCGCAGAACCACTAAGCGGAAATTGCTCAGAGATATTTTTCGATGGAGAGCAAAAGTGTCATTAGACCGGGACAAAATCCTGGTAATTCTAGCACTCAAATCACACGGTTCGAATCAAATTAGCCAAGGCACAGCAATTACATCACATCACAAAACGGTGACAAATCAAGATAAATCTCCATGTATCTATCAATACAGCTTAGGTGCAATTCGTCCGACAGCAATCTGTCATTATAAAATAGAACTTGCCGAAGCGGTTTGATCATTTTATCTTTTGTTCTGCATTATTTTTAATGGCATTATTAAAGCTACCTAAAAACATATTTATTATCTTTATGTTTATATTACTTTAAATGCTATATACAAACCTAAAAAGCCATTAAAGTAAAATCTAAAATTTATAATGTTCTCAAAAACGAATTACGAGTTTTTTCTTCGACTTTCCTTGTGGTATTCAATATTTGTTTGTCTTGCTGCAATTAAGGCGCGAAATCAGCCAAACAAAACAATGAAGGGAGCTGGAGCGACTTCTTACCATTTCCCTTCCTGACTTACATAATCCCGCAATGCAATGGCATCTGTCACAATACCAGCTATCAAAATTTGTAGTCATTGTGGTCTAATTTTGTCCAGTCATTCAAAAGACTTCCCAAACGCTGCAGCTGTAGCAGCAACAGCAAGTAGACATTAGTCAATGTGATTTTGCAACTAGAGTCTCGGGACTGCAGTCTGCAGAGTTTTTATCTTCATCACGCCATTTCTATTAAGCTTTTTTTATATATAGATATTTTTTTTCCGACTCCGTCAATGCCAGTTGGCAAGCAGAGGCTAGCCCCGATGTCAGATTTTGTGTCATGGCAGAATTTTCACTTTTCCATGTTCTGTGGACGTTGTGTGAAATTAGCCTAAAAATGTTACCTGCACAAAATCGGTGTCAATGGTTTCAACATATAGCAACACGAAACGGCGGCTGCATCATCAATAGCTCAAGTTGCAGCATGGAAAGCACACAGCATCAAGACTTATGTTATTTGCTATAGAGACTGGAAAAAATGGCATTTCTAATTACAGATTATGCAAGGTTCTTTTTGTTCCAAGGAGTAGGTACAGGATAGAAAGCTTGCGAATTAGACTTCTGCATGAATGCCTCCAAAACGGCAAATGAATCACCTATTCTAGAAGTGGAATTTTTCAGAAAAAAAGTGTGCCATAATCTTCTGGCCTATAGAATACTGTACAGTATTATTTTAAGTACTCATAAGTACCGCAGAACCTACTCATACTACTGTACATAACTGTTATGCTACAAATAAATACATCCATGCAGATGTCTATTGCAGTTGTGGATTTTAAAGACTTCGATCATCTTTTCGCCACATTCGAGTTTAGTCTGATGGGATTGCCGTTTGCTTTTAGTGATTCTTGAAACCAGAACATCTTTCGTGCCCGCCCAGCATCAACGTCTAGTTTCTACCTCCCCTTCGGCCAATTCACGTCACACTTTGACTCAGTCCATCACTTGCAACATAAAAATTAGTGAAGAAGAAAACTAGAGGAGAATCGTAACTGCCAGCACACTTTAGATCTTCAGATCTCCACTGGAAGCAACCACTTAGCAGCCACAAAAACGATCAGAAACAGAATAAGAAAGACAGAAACAGCAACAAAAATAATCCTAAAGCTTGTCCAACTTTGGGGGGGAAAACGAGTTTCATGTACTCCAGTAGTTCAGTAACTATGGTAGCTGATTTGCATGCAAGCAACGACGATCCCCCAGTGCAACTGCCTCCAAATAGTAACTTTGCCACGAACTCTAGCTATAACCCGGTTTTCCCGTTTATGTGCCCATGTAATCATGTCATGCCTTGGTAACCTTCGGTAGAGATACGCGGCGTTGCCGGTGAACCAAATTACAAATCGGTTAATCTGACCTGGGAAGTTGAATTCGTGCCGGCGGCGGCCCATGACACGGATTCGAGCTACATCTCCAGCACTGGCAGTGCAACAATATCTGGATCCAACCGGGTGAATGTGACAAATATGAGCGTCGATGTGGAACCTCCACGGGCATTTCAGATCTTCTACTGCGAGATGCAGAACTACGGCCCACAGAGGTGTCGCGTTAAAGTGGTCAACAGCACTGCTTCCGAGGTGTCCGTGAAGAATAGCCAGGCGCAGCAATTGGACGAGGAGGAGGATACCCCAAAGTGAGTGGTTTAGTGAAATAGCAAATAAGGCAACATTTACCACATCATTTATATACAAAATTGCAAGCCAATAAATGCTTACAAAATGAATTTGTATAGTTTTGGTTACAAAGTATACAAAATTTGAATTGTTCTGATTTGTAGAACCCAAATGCAACACTTTTCTGCTGCCGTGGACAACCTGCGCATGGCCACCAGATACAGCTTCCACATTCGACCGGCCCCACAGAGGGGCCCCCAGACGGGCAGCACCCGAAGCTTTAATGGCCGTTCCGATTTTCATAATGACAATGAAATCGAAAATGGATCCCAACATCTGCCTGGACAGAGCATTATCATACCCACCAAAGGCTGTAAGTATTTTCGATAACACACAAGTTGAATTTCAGTATTCATATGTAAATTTCGAAATCGTCTGTATAAACGGTTACCTTAATGAGATTCAATGAAAGTTCATAAAATTGTTGTAGAAAAATGGAAAGTATACTAGTTGAATTCATTAAAAGTTAGTTCCGAACCATTTGTAGTTAAGCCGTCATGATATCTAATGTTGTGTTTGCCGAACAGAAATGTATGATTTTTAGATCGGCTTTATACTACAAATTTTCGCTAACAGTTTCAGCCCACGCAACCCAATGCCTGCCACATGCCTCCGAAATCGAAGTGCAAACAGGTCCATATTTTGGTGGTCGCATAGTTGTTGATGGTGGCAATTGCGGTGTCAAGGGAGATCCCAGTGATTCCGCCGATAAATATACAATGCGAATCGATCACAAAGAGTGTGGCAGTTTGGTTAAACCAGAAACAAATACAGTGGAAACCTTCATCACAGTTCAGGAGAATCTGGGTATTTTTACACACAGCACAAGACGGTAGGAATATTACATACCACATACCCTATGGGGCAATCTAACAAAACCAAACATCAAATCCTTACACAATCAAAATAATAACATTTTTTTTTTAACAGTTTTGTAGTGGTTTGTAGCTATCAGTCTGGAATGCAAACCGTTCGTGCAAGTTTCACTGTACCGAGGAAAAACGGAATGGCTGCCGTCTATGAAACTAACGACCCCTTTGAACCTGATGAGGATCAAAGATTGGGTCGGGAACTTCACCAGATGCGTTACGTAAACAAAAATGAATTGGTGTTGAAGGAACTTGACGATTCGCACCAACAACTCACCAAAACTGAACCCCAATCGGAATCCTTGGAGCAGGCGGTAGTGGTACAGGAAATCCAGGGGCCCAGTACAGAACCTACGATTATATTGCGTGGACAGGGCCGAGCACTGAATCTAAACGAAAGGCATAGTTCGGTAGCAGAAGAAGAGCCGACGGAGGCACATCATTTGGAACCAGTGCTAGGCACTAGGTACGCAAAACTGGTTGTGGACCAAACCCCAAACTCGTGGATGCCTCTAGAGGCGGGTTCGATACCCAACGATCTCAAAGGCAACAACGTGGATGAAGGTGAGTAGCAATTGCAAAATTTGATTTTTATGGATCCGGGGGGCGTTAACATATTGGGAGGCTTTATACAACTGAAAGATTAAAAAAACCAGAGTAACATACACACATTAACCACAATGGGCCAGAGATTTCAAATAAAAATATTTCTTTAATACAAAAAGAAGAACTTTGCCTAGACATACCAAATTACATAGTTTAAAATTGTTATCAGAACTATTAACGGACCAAACTATGTATTCTTATATTTTTTTTCTCCCCGTGCAGGTGTTCTACGTTATATTGGCTCCCATCTAAGCAGTGTGCTAGTAACCGTTTCGCTATCTGTGATAATCATCAGTATCTGCATCGTTTTGCTGCAGCGCCACCGGATCCCCACGACTTACCCCAACCAACCGACAACCTCCCACCTGCCGCCTAAGACCCTACCGCGAGCGCTGCAGCGTCAACAATATCAATGCACCCTGTAGGTGCCACAAACCTAAGAACCTCTCCACCGCTAGCTCCAGCCCCAAATCCGGTTTTCGTACTCCTCTTTTACGAATAATTAGATTTACCCATTTCCCAGCTATGTCCACTTGTCTTGCTGAAAATCGCAAAAAAAGAAAAAATTCTTTTAGCTAAAGATGATTGAGTATAGCCACATCTTCGCCTTAAAAAAAATTGAACGGGTTTAGGGATAAGAATTTTCATAATATTTACATATTTTCCATATGTAACTTCTCATTCTTTGAGCGAGACTAGCTGTAGATCATAGACGTAGGAATATTGTACATTATAAATTGTTTATGATCAAAAAATATACTATTTATTTACTTTAAGCTAAATTCTTTAATTTTTATTCGACGTGGAAATTAATATTTTCAGGAAAAACTAATATAAATAACTTGGGTAAGAAGTGTGTAAGAGTTAGTAGCAAGAACTATGGCCTTAAAGTACCATCGTTTTGGCACGAAATACCCAATTAGTTTTAAATTATTACTCGAAATATATAACCGATATTAAAAATTACAATATTGTTTTTCTGACTATAGTAAAACCCAAAACCCATATTATTTTCTATTTAAAGTGAAATTATTTACCGATATTCTCAGATGATCTTTTTAGTTTACAGGAAAAGAAAGTTTATGAGATAGATACATTTAAAAAAAAATAAAAATAGAACCGATTCTGCCCAATGATGACCAATTCGAACATCCGTTAACAGAAATTTGCCATACATTTATTTTTAAATGTCATCATCATAAGCGGAAATGAGAGGTTAATGTATTCATTAAGAACGCAAATATAACTACAACTTTGTGTAACTGCTGTTGTGATTTTGCGATCATTGTAAAACCAAATTACGAAATTATGTTAAGATGTTGTCATTTTCATACAAATGCACAAAAAATGGCACAAGCACTAGCACAAAATGTTGTCAATTCCTCACGTTTTTCCACCTGGCGGATAAACCTCCCAAACGGAAGCCGTCAGATGAAACAGAACCGACAAAAGACAAAACCTTTAGTACGGCTAACTAGGTGTTCGCCTTGTTGCTCTTGTCCAACATGGAGTCTTCGAAGTCGGAGTCCAAGTCCAACTCAGAAGCTGAAAGCCCAACCAGTAAAGACAAAGACAAAACCAAAACTCCCATTCAGTTTTGGATAATACCCGCGAGGTGAAACGCCAGCGAAAGGCAAAGGCGTTCTGAAAAACTTTCTGATTGAAGTGCCTGCCTGCCTGGAGTTGGGATTTAGCATAGAAAAGCCATTAGGTCGAATTTTTATCATCATCAGATACAAAAGGTTTGTCGGGTTTGGTCTGCGCTCTTTGTTTGCAGTTGCTGCTGGGGAGCCAGCGTATTATTAGAACACAAAAACCAAGTAAGCGTTAACATCGCAAGCACGCGGGGGAAAATAAAAGAAAACAAAACGTAATAAATAAATAAACTTTCCTATTTCTAGATAGACACATTGAAAAATGGGTACAGCATTTAAGATATCCTCTCACTAACAGATGCTATATAATCGCTATTAAATTGTAGTCCTAATAAAACAGATTTGCTTCAGAATTTCTTAATATTACAGAGTCCATTTTTAAGGCACCAAAAGGCGAGTAAAATTTTCTCGCTGTGCCCAAAGAATGCAGTACTCAGACCAAGTTCAAGCCTTCGCCTTCACCTTCACCCATTTCAATGGGCGAGTGCACCGCAGAAAGCAGCCAAAGGCAGGAAACCACCGAAGGGGCAGCTCAAATTTCAAATTTCACCCGCCTTTTGTTGGCGTTTTGACGTTGATTAGCATGTGGCACACATAAATCTTTGAGATTTGCCTTCCGTTTCCCTTTTCGAAAACGCATCAGCTCGCTCTGTAGATCTCAACCAGACGATTGCTTAAAAGAGCAGAACGTGCTGCATTAAAGTCAGAGCCAGACTATCGGAGCCTCGTATATAATGAGGCCACCGATCTTAACTAACAGACTAATGAGCCAAATGGTGTTGCTGCTGATAGATTAAAATGCGAACAGCTGACTACGTAAGTAAATCATTGAGCAGCCCAAGAAAGTTTCCCCGGAAAGAGAATGATCATTGAAACAAGTATTTTTGGTTTTGGTTTTGGTTTTGTACCCAGGCAAGATAATTACACGAAATTGGGTAGCATTTTCCATGGATAATTTTCTGGGCCCCATCGTATTATTATTAGCTAAGAAAAACTCAAGATTCCGCTTCGGAATATCTGAGCTGCATCCCTGGAAAATTTCAACTAAAAACCCAAATCTTGGTTATCTTTTGGGCAATCGTGACGCGATACGGCAAAAACCCACAAAACAACGGCCACAAAAATGGTTAGAAAATAGAACACCGCCAAGCGGTTCATTGTTTTTAGCCATCATCATAGGAGGTTGTGCGGTTGTTTGGTTACAAAACTCACAATTCTGGGCTAATGACAGTCGCACTTTTTAATGATTATTATTATAAATTATGGTGTGTGGCTTTAAGAGGTCAGCGGGCAAAGGAAAATAGAGAGTAGAGTCAAATTTGGTGAGTTTGTGGTAGTTTAAAAAATGGAAAAATTATTCTATAATTACGGCTGATGCATAGCCTAACAAGAATAGTTACCTTTTGGGGCGTGTTTAAGAAAGCTTATTACTTTCAAAATCTCTGATTTAAAAATAACTTTTATAAATAATTTCAAAATTAAAAATGCTCACGTTTTTGAGCGACCAAAAACAAAGAATTCATGAGTCAACTCTGACTATTTCTCTGTGCATTTTCACCCCCCAGTCAAAATAATCTTTTAAATGGAAAGAATATAAATATAACACTGAGAGCGGCTGTAACTATTACGCTGTGACTATACAAAGTTAAACTACAGCGAAGCTTCCTTATAATTTACTCAAGATAAAAACCTGCTTGGTGGTTCTTAGCGAATCCCTCTCACGCACTAAAAGGGGGAGAATCAAAGTGCAATATTAAGTGGAAGATAAGAAATAGTAGTGCGTGGATTTAAAATCACAAGCAAAAAAAAATATCAAGGCTGTAGGCTTATGTGCTGCAAAGGCATAGAGACAAAGTGAAAATTATATCCATTGAAGTTTAAAAATAAATGATTTATTTTTTTGTATTTTAGAAAGTTACAACATATTTCCCATTTCAAATTTTTTTTTCAGAATTGCCCATATGTGTCTTAAAAATTCGTATATGCATCCTGAAGTTTAAATTTTCTTCCTACAGCGACAAGCCCAATTGCATTTTTCTTAGTGTTTTTTGATACATACACCTGTTCTGAACAACGCGGTTTTCGCCGGCTTGACTAGCTGCTCATTTCCTGCACCGCTGCATGCAAGTTATGTCTCTTTCGGTCGCTTTCAGTTTAATGTACGGCTGCAGTTGAAGCGCGACCGTTGCAAGAGTGCAAGTGCGACTACAGCCTTACAACATCTGCTGCAAGAACTTACTAAAGTGGGCAACTTAACTTAATTTGATGCAAACCCAAAGCTAAAATACTTGAAGAGATAATGACGAACTGACCACTCACCGTTGGTGTCCTCTCTCCCACTTATTCATTGAGGGATCCTTCTCCCAAGGGCTCTGTCCGCTCTCTTGATACAAAGCACAGAACACACACTAGCACTCAAACATATTTAAGCTTCCCGCTCGGATTTTTATTTTTTTACGGCATTTTTTTATGCATTCGTATTCATCTCCCCAGCAGGGCGCGGATAACTAAATTTAAATGTTTTTTGTACATTAAAACCGATGAAACCGACGTAACCGAAAAAAACAAGCGAGCCATTTTCCGCGTCGACCGAACTCCAGCTTGCCTTCCAAAAACTAATTTTCCGCATTTGCTCTCCTTCTTCGCGCGACATGGAACGCGTCCCGTTATCCTACGCTTCCATCCTCTCTGCCACTCATTTATTAAGAGATCCGTCTCCCATTAAAGGATCCGTCCGCTCTCTTGATTCAAAGCACACACACACTCTCGCACTCAAACATAGCGTCGTTTAAGCTTCCCGCACGGATTTTTATTAAGTCACGGCATTTTTTTCTACGCATTTTTGTCCACCTCTCCAACAGGGCACGGATAACTAAATTTAAATGTTTTTACATTAAAACAGACTAAAACGGGCGTAACCGAAAAAAAACAAGCAAGCCAATTTCCGCGTCGACCGAACTCCAGCTTGCCTTCCAAAAACTAATTTTCCGCATTTGCTCTCCTTCTTCGCGCGACATGGAACGCGTTGTCCTCCGCTAATACATATATGTATTGTATCTCCTTCGTTCTCCTTCTTCTCCTTCTTCCTACGATTTGCGGTGCATTCTTATTGTCATCTAATTTCGGCATGCGAATTTTCGAGTACGATCAATTGTTTTGCAACATTTGAATTTTTTGGGAACAATTTCACTTTTCATAATAATATTAAATAAATATATTTTTTACTGCATTTTTTCAACTTGTAAATGTAAAAAAAAATGCCGTGAATTAAAAAAAATCCGTGCGGGAAGCTTAAACGACGCAATGTTTGAGTGCGAGTGTGTGTGTGCCTTGAATCAAGAGAGCGGACGGATCCTTTATTGGAAGACAGATCACTTAATGAATGAGTGGGAGAGAGGATACGAACGGTAAGTGGTTAGTTCGTCATTATCTCTTTTAATTGGGGTTTGTTTTGATTTTTCCTCCAAAAATAAGACCATTTTTTTTGCACCGATTCCCCATATTGGGAGCTCCAGACACAAGACCCGTATTCCAGAATCGGACGAACTAGAGATACGTATAAAGATTTTACAAAATCGTTTACAAAACCTTAAAAGGTACATACATATGTGTCATTGAACACGTTCGACCATTTTTTGACAAATCTCTGGCTTTGTTCATCATCCCCGATATATGGTCGCTAAGTTTAAGTCTGGTATCCAGGCGGATGCCAAGATCGTCATGAAGTGTTTCGTTGTAATGCGAAGCTCCATAAATTGCTAAAATAAAGGCAAGCATCTACATATGCATAAAATCTGGAAAATTTTATTATACGTTTTGTTTAGACGATGTTAAATTAAACATAAGAAGTACTGAGTATACTATACATATGTATATGTACATAAGTGAATTGTGTAACTGTTGCAACACCTTCCTCGTATATGACTCGAATTGTTCTTAATGAGGGCCACTGTGGGGACATATTATTTTCTTGTACAATCAAATAAAAAGTTTAGTGTCAGTGTTATGTCCACATTTTACCCATTGTATATACATATGTATGTCCATTCGTATATAAGTACCAGACCACATATGTATGTACATGTTACTACGAGTATCTTTAATCACATTCTCGTGTCTGTCGCGTTTTTTACGGTATGCCGCGCATCTCAAGGCAACTTGGTTGCGGTCCCGTCCCACCGGTCAGCCCACCATGCTTTGGCTTATTCTTTGCCAAGTTATGCCATTTCGGCTCGGAGCTCATAACTGTTCTTGACGCGCTTACCTTTGGAAATAAGCTGACCCGGCGACGAGTGAATGCCAACTCGCCAAACGGCCAAATGGCCAATAGGCAATGCCAGCCTGCGTTTTGGGCCAAGATGAGTGACAACGACTGGCGAACATGGTCAAGAACTAGCCACACCCCTCGGCCACTAGTCACTACCACGCCCCTGCTAATCAACTGCGTATTTTAATTTACCGTTCCCAAAAAAACAAAAAATTAAAAAAAGGCAAATACACATACTAATCGTAAATTTAAAAGAATAGAGGGAACCGGTAATAGTTGGATGGGAAAAACATTTATGAGATCTATGGCAGTTTGAATTATTGACGAAATTTTAAAGGCTGCAACTAAAATGTCGGACTAGTAACAAAGAGCTATTCACCGTTCAGATAAGAAATGTAATAGCAATTTTTAGCAACGCGTAGGTTTTGTTGTCTTGTTATTGCGGGATTTCTGTCGGGTTCATGGCCTCAAGCCGACCCAAATTGTGGGAGATATTCTTGTCGCTTGGGGATCTAACCACTTCTTGCGGAATTAAGTCATTTTCCCATTGAATCTGCTCCAGATACCCACACAATTGCTCTCTGGTTAAGGTATTCTACTCGTATTCCCTTTTTTCGCTTTGGTCTTGCTACTAATTTGTATTTGCTTGCAATTCCCGCAAACTCTTTCGCGGCCCCGGCGAAGCAATACAAAATAATTGTGAAAAAAAGTAAAGAAAACCTAAACCGAATTGGGAGCAGGGCGAAAGTGTATGCCACCTTAAATGGGCTTGGGCCATTAAATGTGCTGCCTGATGAAACTCATTTTGAGAGGGCTTTGTGAGCACAGTCGCAAGAGATTTTTCAAGTCTTGAAAGCCATTGAAAGATAATCGCCGAAAGCTGCTCAATTAACATGGAGTAAACTTAAGATGGACGATCTAAAATCTGTCAAAAGTTAAGAGAAAACGCAAGGGCTTAAAAATCTCATTTAGCATGAATGCATCCAAAACTGCAAATGAATCACCTATTCTAGAAGTGGGCACACCTTTTTTCTGCAGAGTATATTTGGGTATGAGTGAGTGGGGTAGTATTCCATAGTTGTACAGCAAAATTGGTGTGGAGTAGTCAATACTGTACAGTGTTTTGGTGTGCAGTTGACTTACTGTACAGTGTGTGAAATTTTATGACTGGTACATTTTGTACTTCTAACCGGTACTTCTTACACTGTGTCTCTGGCACTAAATAACGTCAAACATACAAGGGACAATCAAAAACATATGCAACAACACATAAACTTTGTTACAAAAAACGAGAGTGCAACTATATAATTTACTCACTTGAAGTGAGCACCCTGAAAATGTTGTGTCATAATCTTCTGGCCTATAGAATACTGTAAAGTAGTATTTTAAGTACTCATAAGTACTCATACTGATACTACTGTACATAACTGTCATGCTACAAATGAATACATTCATGCAGAAGTCTATAACACATAAATATTTCTGCATAACTTTTAATGTTGCTGACAAAACGACTTTATACACAAACTATACAAAAAAAGGC
Source organism: Drosophila ironensis (assembly GCA_021223825.1). Lineage (NCBI taxonomy): Eukaryota > Metazoa > Arthropoda > Insecta > Diptera > Drosophilidae > Drosophila > Drosophila ironensis. The sequence continues at coordinate 98,772 of JAJJHQ010008832.1, read as the reverse complement.
ACATTTTATTCAGCTTTGACACAATCTGCCCTAAAACTAATGCTGTCTTTAAACTTTTTTTTTAAATTTTGTAATTTTCTAACTGCTAGAGTTCCCAGCCAGATTTTTTTAAAGATTCGTCCCTTTGCATCTAGTCTTAACGTGGGAGTATCAAATGATTCTTTCACTTGGACTTTTATGCTTGGCTTTTTATGAGCTTGGTTTTTTTGTCTGAGCAGTTTCATGAACCCTTACCCTTACTCTTACCTGCTGTGTAAAAACAGAAATAATTATTGTACGTGTGGATACAGCAGACAATGCAAAGCTTTACTAACTTAATTCTAGCTCTCGCATTAATCAAGGCGCAAGACATAATTATATGATTAATAAGCTTCATTATGAAGCCAAGAGCTGCGAGTTGTAAGCTGGGTGAGCGTGAAAATGAAAGTTTCTGTACGTAAGACGATGGTAGTACATATACATACAAAGTGTATATCCAAAGTGGAAAAGGTGGAGAAAAGTGCGCTAAGTGATGATCGCCGAGCATGCGGATTGCAATTTGCCGTTGCACTTTTTAAATTTGCTTTTTCATCCCGCAAGTGTGCAGAGTCCGTTATTATATCGCTGATAAAAAAAAAACCAACACACTTCGAGTTTCCATTGTTTGCTTTTAATTTTCGACGTGCGAGCGTTTTTAATTTTGGTTTAAGATACAATTAGACACGAGACAAATTGCGTCGCTATCACTCATGGGGTTGGATTTCATCCATCTTATGTGTGCTTTTGTAACCACTTACGGATTCCAATTACGGAAACGGTGCTACCATACATATTGGTAATGTATCTATAGCTTACATGAATTTCAAATTAGAGAGCTTTATTGTTATTTAAATCAATCGATTTTTTGCGAACAAATTTACGGCAAAAATACAATCTATACATAATCTATACATATTCAAAAATCAGTAAACAAATCAGAAAACTAGTTTTCAATAGGACAATTTTTGTATACCATGTACGTTAGGGTACAAATGCTATATTAAGTTTGTGCAATGTATGAAGAAAGCGATTCCGATCCAATAAACTATTTAGTATATTCTTGATCAGCACCAACAGCCGAGTCATTCTAACGCAGCATAACGTTATACCGATCAAATTGATTGTGACTGGGTATGGCAAATGAGTAAAAGCAAAAATAGATGCTGATGCAAACACGAGTATCAATAATGAGTTGCTGTACTTTTCAGCCACTCCAGCAACTCACAATTACCAAGATGAAAAGTCGAGGTGATGAGCTGTCGATGCGGCTTCCAATGTGGGCCACGCGATTTGCCATGGAGAAGTGTTTCGGGGTTAATATGTCTAATGCCATTTTACAATTTCGAAATTAAGGCTTGAGCATTAGCCGAGAGTTTTGAGAGTAGTTGTGGTAATTTACTGAAATAATGGCAAAAATAAAATCCGATAGTTGCATATACGTATGAATTGCTACTTGTTCAGGTGCCTTTATGTATATATCTCGACAAATATTGTGACTGTTATTGTCCAAGTTATGAAGCCGCAAAGTCTAAAAATGCATGGTTCATATGACCATTTTCTCGAGTTCTTCCTCAATATCTCGAGAAATATTCCGAGATATTTCTCAAGAAAGTTTTTCTTCAATATCTTTTATGTATATAGTACAGCAATGAATTGTATAACAGAAGAGAGTGATATCTTGGTAATTAATTATAATATATATATTTATTATATATATAATTTTTTGCTAATATAAAGAGCAAAACCTTTCTTTAAAGGAGACCGCAACATATTGATATTACATATCAAATACAAACAAACAGAAATCTTAAAGTTTGGTATCATCAAACGCCCATCAACTAATCACCATGATTAAACCAAATTAGTAAAGCAGCTGCTACATGCACCTTCAGTGCTGATTGCGGTTTAAAATTATAATTTCAATTTAACATAAGAGTCGACGCCGCACAAAGTCGCAGATGGGACTGAATAACAACCATTAGGCCGCTGAAAATCATGGCTTCTATTCCGAGTGGTTTAAGAGAAAATGGGTCAACATTTTAAAATTGACGAGGTGGAGTGAGTTGTAGGGTTTTCTAAAACGACGATGCCACGGGCGCCTATTCTAGTTATTTCTAGCAGACCGCAAGTTATATTTTTCCTGTTATTTCGGTGAGTGAGTGTCGTTTCCATAGACTGTAATTATGTACTATATTTAACATAATTGAATCAAAATTATGAAAATGTTTGGGCTAACGAGTTAACACTATAATATTATTAAGTAAAAATAATTTGTTTACAGCAGCGAAGCGGTTAGCTCCCAGTACACAGTATACAAGTTTGAAGCAACATTTGCACACAATCATTTTCGAACGTCCTCTTACTCAACGTGCAGGCCTTGCTATATAGCCAGGGGAGCAATTGAAAATTATTGATAATTATATAGTTGGAAAAATACGAAAACAGTCAGTTAAAGGATAGTAATAAAGCTAATGATTGTCATTAAATTCAGAAGATTCGATCCGTTTTTTTTAGCAAAAACTTTCGCAAGCCGCGGCATCCGTCAAAACAAAAACCAAAGTGCCCCAACTGAAGTTTGCCAGAACTTAGGGTGTAGCTCACAGCGGTGGAAATGCAAGTGACACATTTTTCAACCGAAGGCATTGTTCACAAATCCTTACTGACACTCTAATTTGTTTAGCCAACGTTAATGATGTTAGTGTGCTCCGCACTTGTTACTCATTTGTCGCAATCTGACGTTGCCGTTTTTGTTGCCACAGCAATAGACTGATTTCAATCTTATTATGTTGGCCAAGTATGTTATGGCATGGGTTTCCTCTATGTGTAGTCTACAGGAAACAGAGCAGCAAAATTCTAAGGTATTCCTATTATTAGGCAAATATTTTCAGACAGCAGACAAGCTTAGCAGTTCATTGTCTTTTGCGTTTGGTACGCATTCTTGCTTTTCCTGCAATTTTAATAAAAACAAACAAAAACAAAACACAGTTAATATACATCAATTGCGTGGCTTATATTATCCATTCACAGTTCTCTAGATACGTAGATACAATTTTATGATCGATGTGTTTAAATTAATACAAATATTGGCACATTTTTAAAAGTATCTAAAAATTTGATACTATTTTTTAAAGTAACTGAAAAAAAACCACAAAAATTTGTAAAAACTGAGTCTAAGTGTTTGTAATTTACACAAAGCAGCATTTTTAGGAGTTCAGATATACGTTAATTTACGACTAATTTGAGCTTATAAATCATTAGAAAATCAGGAGTCCGTTCCTTTCGTTTCACAGACTAATACAAAATTGAGAACTGCTCGATTTGACCAAATTTTATACGAGAAATTGGTATATTGTCCACCCACAGGTATACATGCACTTATATTTCATATATAGTTTTGACAAAGACAACTCCTATACACATTTCAAAAAGTCCAATATTTTGTATAGTTTTTGGTAATTGACCCTTTGCAAAGTAAAGTAGATACTATATCTTTTAAAGGCTAAAGCTAAAAGCAGCGGCGGGTTTCTATTCTTTCTATGATTCATTCATTTTGTGCACTGCTCCTGGTCCTATTAGTCCTGGATGTGAATCACTTGCATAGTCAGCACTTGGGCGTGTTGGCACCGCTGCTCACGCTGCTAGTTTCCAAATGTTGCATTAACAATTGTTGCAGGTCCGCCCTCAAAGCTCTTTCCTCGTTAATTTGCAACTTGATCTGCGACATATCCTGCTGCATTTGACGGATGGCGGTCCAAAGCTGACGTAGTGTGGGTGTCATGTCCTCGTTTTCTAGGCCTTTTTCGAGTTTCAGGATATTGAACAAAAGAAAACCAAATAGAGATCAGAATGTTAGTGTTGTGTGTGATACAAATACATAAAGGTGAGATTGATAGTGAATTGTGTTTTTGAGTATAAGAAAATGTTAAAGCCGAAAAAAAAAATAAATACAAAAGTTTAGCTGCAGTTAAATCTAATGTTCTGAAAATTATATATATATATTTTTTTTTGTATCTATGAACTATTCTACTAGTTTAAGTTACTATAATAGTTTAATCAAAAACAAAACGAATACAAAACCACACAGATAAACAAGCAAGAAATTCATCACTTTTAGAATTTTATTCATTGTTTTTTGTTATTCCGTTGACTCAACTTTGTCTGTGACAAATATCAATTTCAACTACAAGTACAAACGTAAAAAGTGTTAAATAGTAGTTTACGGTTAGATGGTAAGTAGTTCATTTGGTTATACAACTTTTTTTTCACAAAAACACTTAGAATATACTATTAGTTTATATCCTTGGTTTACTAATGCACAACAGGATACAGAAAATTTACGACTTGATTCATGGTTTCATGGTTTTTGACTAACACTTAAAGCATTATAGGTATTGTTTAATTTTCGAATCGTTTGCTAGGCAGGTAACAAATATTTGAATAAAATTATATATTAGAGTAGAAAACAATCAGTTGGCAAAAGAACAGCAGCAATAGTACTACAGAAAAATTCAGATCGACTTTTCAGGCTTGGACGGAGATATAAAGTCCTTTATTAAAATCAGGAACCAGCTGCGGATGCACTTTAAGTGGCAAGTGGCATTTAAAAATATTACAGTACCATCTAAAGAACTAGATTCTTTTTCGCCAAGTCTTTGATTTCGATTACATTATTACCGATTGGTTAGAATATATATAAATATATATAGTATAAGCACGCTTTAAAAGGCAATATACAAATTCTGCGTTTATGGAAATTTCTTGTTCTGGTGTTTGGAGGTTTCTTCATAGGCATTTAAGCAATCGATGTCTAAGGGCTTAATGACTAAAACTGGGTCTTTCGCTTATAAAATTCCTGCATTTCTCATAGTTCGATGGTTTAGAATCTAAGGCTTTTTTTTGTATTTCAAAGCTTTCGCGCAGCCAAGAAAATTAGATAATTAAATTACAATAGAAATAATCCCAAAAGAAAACATTTAAACATTTAGAGCGCATTCAAAGCAAAGCATCTGCATTTTGTATCGTTGTATCTTGTTGCTGATTCTGGCTGGAACAGCACACGGTCATAAAATGTATACAATTGTTACAATTGTGGAATTTTCAAATGCAGATGAGTAGATGATATAGTAAAATGAGCCCTCAAAGATGGTTTATCTTGCGCCATTGTTTCATCACAAAATTACCGCAACACCAGCTGCCCGACTGCCGTTTGCTGCCATCGGCTTTCAGTTCCAGATTTCCCATAGTTACGTTTCCATTGCCCCTTAGGAGTTCCCGCTCCACATCGCTGTCATCTGATCGTTCTCCTGTCGCAGCCGCCAATTGGGGCGTACTTCTTTGCAAAGTACTCGTCCTCAGAGCTCCCCCACAATTCATTAGGTATCCCGCTCCATAGCCCGCATAACGATGGGAGGACGAGGTAGTTTCAAATGACCGATTCAAACGCCGGTCGTAGAGTCCTGGATGCCCCGAAGGATTCGGTTTCACTATAGTAGTAGTTGTGTTAGTGGATCTCTGGTACGAGGGCTGTGAAACCATTTTGGGTGTGGGCTTATTTTTCCGGGGTAATAGCGGAGAAGTGCAAACATTGTCATAGCCAGAACCGAAGCCACTCTTTAGACGATTAAGCGATTTTCGCGTGGCCCGCTCCTCTGACAAAGCTCGCTGGTAATCCTTTACGGTGCCACCACTTCCGGTGTGGGAGTATCTTTGGGCCGGTGTGGCATTTAATGAAGATGAAACTGAACTAGAGTAAAGATTAAAGTTGTTTGGGCTTGCTTCGCGCCAAATGAAGGAAGAATTCAGACTACCCGCCGAATGCTGGCGCGATTGGTGATGTTGCACGTTTTGATGTTGCAAGTTCGGATGCTGCTGGTGCTGTTGTTGCGTGAGGTAGGGTGAGGGGGCAGCTGCTGACCCTGCTAAAAAGGGCAGCTGAGGATTCGAGGTCGAGAAGGTTTTGCTTGTTTTAAGCTTGCCACCGCGGATGGGCAGACACGGAGTCCAGGGTTGCAAGGCTATAGTTAAACCGATTTCAGGATGTTTGTTGGGTTGGTTGGTGGCATAAAGAGAGAGAGAGAGAGAAGAAAAATGAAAAAATCTTAAAGAAACCGAAAAACGGAAATACCAACGACAACACAGTAATCAGTAAAAATAACAATAACGCCAGCACGATGGGACAAGAAACTGACGGGAGAGGAAAGGGTTGTGGATTTTAAGGAAAGTAAAGCAACACCAAATGGAAATAGTGCATGTCAATTACCCCTAAAACTTCCAGCATAAATGTATCATGGGAGTGTGACCAACAACAACCAAATTAGTGAAAAGACTGTGATATGAGTAAGCCACTTTATGAGCGAACACCCCCACAGGAAAGCCTTAAAACGAAATGAAAATTTAAATGAAAATGGGAGTAAATTAAACTAATGTTTTTAGAGGAACTTTAGGGTTAACTAAGTTAATATTTATTATATTTATTTAAAATAAAAATCGAGATTCAAATTATATTATTTATTATATTTATTTAAAATAAAAATCGAGATTCAAATTATATTTTCTTTTGCTAATACACAATCACTCTTTGGATTACTTCTGCGCGCTCCAATTACAACAGATTCTGTAAACAAATTACCAATTGCACAACTTAAAATATTCATTTTTCGTATCTTTTTTTACGGTTAACAAATTTTGATAAGCTTAGAATTATTTTTGGACTAAGCCTAATACAATGGTATTCTCGGTTAATATCATTTAGATTGAATATTTGTATTAGATTTAATTGCAACATAAACGCATGGTTAATCAGAAACATAAACATAAAATCGAACATAAACATTGGAGGATCCATACCAACAAAATGATAATTTAATTTAGCAGCTTCTTTTCAATTTGTACTAAATGTGTTAAATAATGTGTGTCTTAGAATTTTGTTGAGTATTTAAATATGGTTAAATAAACAAATTTAACTAGTTCGTTGTTTGCTCTCAGCAAACCTTAATCGAAATTCACATGGAAATGTCATGACTTAAAAACAGCACATCCCGCTTCGGAGACGGCGCCACTTACCCGAGTGGATGGTGTTCCTGGCGCTGTTCTGGTATGCGGCACAGTACGCCTCAAACACCCGCAGAACTAGGGCGTCCTCCTCGTAAGTGGGCTGGTTCCTCTTTCCGCTGCAGTAGCTGGCCAGTGTGTTACTGGAGCTACCACCACCGCCGCCACCAGAGCTGCCACCTCCTCCTCCGCCGCTGCTGCCTCCGCTGCCACCTCCCGATCCACTGGAGGCCTTTAACAAGCTGGGACGCAACGGCGGCGTCGGACGCAGGCAACTGATAGTCCAGTTAACTGTGGATTACAAGATCAACAATTAATAATCGGTTTCCGTCCCTTACCGCCTTTGTGTTTTACTCAAAACAATTTCTAAAAAAAAAGGGTAGGAGCTAGACAAAACTCTCTTAATATAAAACAAGGTATATATATATTTTTTTTAAATGAAATCAGAAGCCATTAGTGAAGGCTTACCCTTTGTGCTTCCTTTCCTTGCGCTTGGCACCACCCCCGCCGCTGCCGCTGCTGCTGCTGCCTGAATTGCCACTGGACTGGCGTCCATGGACGGGATGCCCATGCCCATGACCAGAGTCTTGCTGCTTGGTGTCTGGACTGAACTTGATCTGGGGACGTGCGGGCCCAGATGACTTGGCAGACTTGGTGGTTGCGGTGGATGCAGATGATGCGGTGGAGCCGGAGTGTGTGTGAACTGATTGTAGCTGAGATGGTGGTTGAACGACTGGCTCCGTTTGTGTTGTGACATCGAATTGGTGGCAGGGGATCCCTGGTGGCTGCTGCTCCCGCCGCCGCTGCCGCTCCCGGGAATGCTGCTCGACGGCGTCGGAGTTGGCGGCGCCCGGTGCCCCGGTGGCAGCAAAAGACTGTGGCCCGTGGGCGGTGACATCTGCAAGGAACCAACATTTAATTTTCTGTATCTTTCTATTCACAAGTATTTCAAAGTTTTAAACAAATGCAAACGGAATTAAACAAGAATAACGTACAACGGCAGATGTCGTATTCTTTAAGCCAAATATCCTGCAGCGAGCAAGCGCAGCAAGCAAATCGAATCAAATGCTTTTGTTTTGTTTTAATTATTTAAATTTTTTTACTCTTGGTTTTAGTTGGTTTTTCCAATCACGGCTGTGCGTTAGATGAATGTTTTGTAAATCGTTTAGCTGTTTTCAATGGATGGGAGAATTTGATTAAAAAAAAAAGGACGTCAACAAATTTTCCCATGAGGCCAAAATTCTTCAATATTGTCCCCACAATAATTTTTCTAATTATTTTAAATTTTCCAATTTCTATTATCTCAAAATTCTGCCTTATATGTTTTCAAATATTTAAGAACCAAGTTTAATAAAAAAAAAGTGTACTTAAGACGCCCTTGAATTTTGAGCAAATAGTTTCCTTTTTTTTTTTTGGTTAGTCAAAATGAAATGAGAAAGCTGTTCAGTGAATGAGTTTTGGTAACTTTTAGATACTTTTTTTTTAAATATTTTTGGGCGTGCTGTATTTGGCCAAATAATGAGGTTTTCATTAGGAATTTCATAGGTGATAAACATGAGAGAGCAAAACGAATTTACAAAACAATCAAACGAAATACGTGCACGAAACAAACGCTCGCCGGTCAGGTGACCTTGGTAGACAATTCCGAAGATTCTTTTATTGATTTTTTGCATATGAATCTCCTCAATCTCCAAGCCACATAAACGTCGCTTTGTTTCGGTTTTCTTGCCTTCTTCGGCCGTATTAGCAACGCCGCCGCCCGCTCCCGCTCCTGCTCCCGCACCGGCGCAAACGGGACAATCCAGCGAGGAAGAGTCCTCATTTGGAGAGGTCAACATTCCCTCATCTTCGCTGCACAGCGGGCAACTCGATGAGCCAGCGGCTATGCTCCTGTTTGTGCCGTTGCTGGTGGTGCTGCCATTATAGAAATCAGCGCAATTCTGGCATACGGAGCAGTACAGGGCTCCTTCGCTGTAACCGCTGGCACCCAGCGAACAATAGCAGCTGGAGGACCCAGAGTCCTTGGAATCCTTGGAGGTTAAACTTTTGTTGTAGGATAGGGCTATCCCGCGCACCACCTCTGGTGGCAGGCGCTCCTTTTTCCACCAATGAGCGTACATCCCAGAGCGAAAAGTTTCTTGGGAACCCAATCGATCTGTAGAACTGGAACTGAATAGAGGATCATCGTACGCTGGTCTCTGGCTCGTTTCGTCCATGCTCGAACTGGTGGGCAGGTAGATGCTGCGCGGATTAACTTGCACCTGCGCAGAACTTATGCAGATTGATTCTTTTTTTCGATTCGTGGGTGTCAATGGTTCGTCTGGCAGCTGTGGTGCTTCTTCACCGTTCTCTAGAAATTCAGATTCCTCTTGCGTGGCCTCTGGTGTTAAGAACTTTTCCCTGAACATTCCGCACACATCAAAATGATCCGGCTCCACATTGTCGAGCATATCTTGGCCCCTGGCTTCTGGGTTTGGGGGATCCGGCGAAGTTATTGTACAACTGCCGGCCATTCCGCTGTCACTGGAACGTGGACTGGGACACTGGGAGCTTTCACAGCAACGGCATTTGGTGTCTAAATGTAAATCTACATCCCGCCGAGGGGGTGGTGGTGGTGGCCTCGGGCGATTAGACATTTGCAGGTATTGGTAGCTTATGCAGCGTCTAATCGATTCTCGACTCCTCTCCGGTTGTGGATTGCCTTTTTTCAAAGCTGTTTCAATGCAAAGTTCTGCTGTTGAACTGCTCCTGATGGTAGGGTTTTCTTCAGCCTTTCCAATTCCCCTCAAAGGGGAATTGCCGCTTTTCTGGGAAACTCGCTTTTCCGGTTGGTTTTCTAACAGGCTAATCCCAGTATCCACGTAGTTGTAGAGCAGTTCCGCTTGCATTTTATCCGGAGCAACGCGGCAGGAAGCAAGGAGATCTATAGAACTCGAGTGCATTTCTTTGTCCTCCTCCTTCTGATGCGGATCGTCAACACTTTGCATCTGCATTTCCTTACGATCCCGCCAAGTGGGCACATAAACTTCAGTATTTTTGCACCTGTTAAAACGGTTGCCCACAAAAATAGTGGGCATACTGTGGCGTTCCGTAGGCGAAGCGGGCATTGAATTTACCGGATCTTCACGGCCACTCAGCTCCCCACTGAGATCATCCAGATTTTCGCAAGCGGTAAAGGCTCCACCCAACCGAGCTGCGTACATGGAACTGGCATCGGAGTTCTGCTGTTGAAGGGAACATGAAGCAATTTTTCCACCTGTATCCTCTTCCACGCAATTAGTGATGCTGCCGCTGGCACTCAAATCTAAGGTGGCCGTGGAAGTGTGCACACTGGAGCAACGCTTGGTAGATCTGCGGGCCAATGCTCTCAGGGCTTGGGACCCAATGACCAGGGACTCTTTTTTGAGTTCGTTTTGTGCCAACACCTCCTCCGTGTCAAGGGAGTCCAATTTGATGAGGTTGATGGAGGAACAGTGACGCCTGCCACTGGGACCATGATCCACAAAGGTGCCCGCCGAATTGCACATTGAATCGGTACGTTTATTCTGATAAAACTGCACATATTCAAACGGATCCGAGTCACAGGAATGCAAAAACTCCTCATCCTCTTCGTAGCTCTCCGAATCTGTTCGTAGTTCAATGGCATCCTGGCGCTCCAGCTCCGATTGCCCCAAATCTTGGTTAGCATTGAGATCCTTAAGCTTCGCAGCCGCTTTGTGGCACCGCTTTTTGCGAAGTGCAATCCGTTTGAGATCTATACTCTGGCGAGCCTGTGGATACAGCAGCATTTTCACAATAGCGCCCCTCAAGCCTCCTGATTTTACCAGTCTGGCAAAATGAGCACTCAGATTGGTATATGGGGCCGTGGGTGGATAGTTCCTTGGTGGCAAAGTTTGCCTCATAGGACGCACTTGTCCTGGGGAAGGGGAGTAGTATGCGCACAATGAAAATCGAGTGCAGTAGCCCCGCGAATCCAAATGTTGGCTTAGCTGCTCGTCGTTATTTTTGTTTAAAAACGATGCCAAAACTAATAGGTAATTGAAAGTTATTGCTTTAAGGTGTGGTATACTTACATGAGCGGCATTTAAATGACCCAGCGAGGAGTTACTTAGGTTACTCAGTTGCCGTTTGATGCCCATGGGCAGGCTGGGATTGTTAGCGTTAAGCAGCTCCACCCACTTGTTGGCCTCATTTGGACCCTGACAAACGGCCACAATGCGATCAATCAAAGGACTGCTGATTTCAAAGGCATTTTTAATGGTGTCCGTATCTTCCAATCGATTCACAATTATACCTGTTAAAGGGAGCTTGCCCTACAAATTGACAAAAGCTTATCAGAAACTTATTAAACCGCATTGAATAATTGCGGAAATTACCTCATAAATGAAGGCACTCATGCGTTGGCTGACGCTCAAAAAGAGAAGAGTTTGCGGGAACAACACAAAGTAACGATCCCGATGATCGGCACCCACGGCCACGCTGCCCATGTGAATAATATCCCCCAGGGAGCTCAATTCCTGGCCCTGCCATCCTCGCACTGGACCGGTCAAAACCTGCAGCTCAAGCTCTTTTTGACGGCGAGTGGCAGAGCATGTAGCAGCTATATCCTTGTACACGGCCACACTGCGTTGGGTGTCCCCTCGATCTGGATGACTGCTCTCCATGTGCCGCTCCAGCTCCTGCAGCATCGCAGAATACTTATCCAGTCGGCGGAAAGGTTTTGACAAGCCCGTAGTTAGAACCAGCAATCCTGGCGTGGCCGCTCCCTGTCGTTCCATGTATTTTTCGAGCTCATCCCTGGAGGGCGGAGAATCGCAAAATTCGGGATTTTTAATTATACTCTATCCAAATACTATAATAAATTATGCAACTATTCTAATTATAGATTAGAATAGACTTCTGCATGAATGCATCCAAAACGGAAAATGAATCACCTATTCTAGAAGTGGGCACACTTTTTTTCTGCAGAGTATATTTGGGTATGAAGTGAGTACCCTGAAAATGGAATGCCATAATCTTCTGGCCTATAGAATACTGTACAGTAGTATTTTAAGTACTCATAAGTACTCATACTCCCTACTGTACATAACTGTCATGCTATAAATGAATACATCCATGCAGAAGTCTAGTTTATACATATTTTCAAACTTAAGCAAAGTCCCGCACATAAAAATTACCACATTTCGATGAATCGAAACTTTTCTCAATTTTCATATTTTGTTTTACTTGAGCTTACTTGAATTTATCTAATATGACGATGGCTTTGGGATGAGCGGCGCAATATGCTTGATGGACCTTCTTCATCAAAGGAGCACTCGTGAGGAACAGTTTGCCCACCCGGTCATTACATTCCTCTATTTGATTGAGCAGCTCCTCGTGGGTGCGTACGATCTCCACAAAATTGCACATCAGCTGCGCGTATTCGTCTTTAGACAGTCTATTGATAAACAAAAAAAACATTATTTTTGTGCATTATTTTAGCATAAAATGAAGGCAACGACTTACATCTGAGTCTGTTGCATGGGCTCCAAAAAGTTCTCAAGCAGACCCTGCAGCTCGGCGACATGGGCCCTTTCCGAGTCTAAAAGATCCTTGAGTACTACGGAGCGGTACTCCTGAATCTCCTCCGGTGGCCGAATAGTCTCCGCCAGTGGGAGTTGAACCTGGCACTCGTTAACATAATTGCTGGGAAACCAGCCAGTCTTGTCGTTTAATGTTCCCTCCCACCAGCCGCCATCCTCGCGTTGGGTGACTGTGATAATGTCACCTTTTTGAAAGCACAACTCATCGTTATTGCTGCCTATAAAGGAGAACTCCGCCTGCACCACTAAAGGTTGTTCCATGGTTCAAGGCAGCTCCTGCTGCTTCGCCCGGTCCGGCCTAGATTTCTCCAACTGAAATAAAATGTAAACCGAACTCTCTAAACTTATAACATCAACAAAACTGTGATAATGCTTAATGAAAGAAAAAACTCATTTATCGATCTAAAAACACCTTGCTCTCTTCATTCGGAATTCCATTCGCTTCTTTTTCGGCATTATCTAAACATTATAATTATACGACTGATCACGCATTTCGAAAACATATGTTGTCTAGTCTGTGGTGGAACGCGCACACAAGTTTCTTGACATTTTTCTGGCACATACCGCCTTATTTTAAATTTCCATATGGATATGGGTGTCTGGAAAACTCATGCAGCTTATACAAGATGGCCAAGGTCACAAAATGCTATTTCGTTTAAAAATCGGCATGGCACAAACTGTGAAAGAAAACATTTCGTTTAGGGCCACTAAAACTGGACAGCAAATAGATAAATCATAAACAACAACCATGTCGTGAGTCAATTTAAAGGTTTATCAGACTGTTTTTAATAGCTGTGTTCGAGCAATTCTTTAAAAGATCAACATCAGATTTTCGTAATCGTACCCAACTCTTTAAAACGTGCCAATCTATTTAATGTCTATGGTCATTATCATAAAAAATACTGGATGTATGACAACACTTTCAGTTAACGGAATGTGTTTGGTATTTAAGTGGCGTGCAAATGTATTTGATTCAATAAAAACTTTTGTTATTATGATGTATTACTAACGGCCTCGAATATTTCTAAATATATATATTATACTTTTTTTTTTTGCAAAATTGTTATCGGTCTATTGAGGATTGATTGATAACATTTGCACATTCGATGAGATATACAGCCAATTTCAAAAATTTCTGTTTTGTTGTCGACTTTGTATATGTATATAGATACAAGTTTGCAAAAGCATGTTTTATTTTGGCCAAAAAAATGTCGGGCAGTATCACCCGTACCAAAATTTAAAAATGTTAATCATGGTTTTAAAACTTTAATTCCTAACAAAGTTATTGCACGATTTTTGGCAAAGTTTCCACACAAATAATTGCAGAAACCTTGTCTTCTTGTCACAAATAATTCGATGATTTCCGTAGGAATTCGTTTAGAGAAATTTCTTTTGAGGCAAGGTCACGATTTGCCTAAAATGCCGCATTCACACTTGCTCTTTTATATGTATGGTTATATATAAATTGAATGCTATATACTTGAATGAAAATTTGCCGTTTTCCGACGTTTCTGTTTCGGTTGCTTTTAAATGTTGCACCGCACGCGCTCATTGCTTCAGCAAAACTGCGGACCACACGACCGAATACAAAATACAAAAGGAAAAACGGAAAACTGGCGACAAATGGCAGACGATTTTCCACGGGCTAGCGAGCCAAAGTGACTTGCTCACTGAGAGATTATTTTGGTTTTTGGTGATCTGGGTACCGTGAGAGAACTCTATGCATATATACTCGTAATATACATATATGTATACTTTTCTCACATATTCGAGCGGATATATCACATATTTTTTTAACATTGTGAAGATCCGGGGGCAGACAGACGACAACCTTACCATTTGAGTTTCCAAAATGATGATTTCAGTGTCTGTATCTGAATTTTATTTCATTCAGAATCTGGCAAAACGACATTCGTTTTTTGTGTTTTCTGAAAACACACTAAAATATGTGTGTCATTTCACCTGTTCCGTTCAGTTTCGGTTTCCTTTAAATATGTTAGTCATCTGATTGATCAATGGACGGTTTTTTTTTGCAAAATTTAAAGAGTCGAGATTAATATACTATTTGTACCTTTAGGTACCTGTTAGTCATTTTCGCCATCGTATATTCAGTTTGTGCAAATGTATGTAACAGGGACAAGAAAGCGTTTCCGCCCTTTAAAGTATATATTTTTGATTAGCATTAAGAGTCGAGTCGATCTAGCCATGTCCGTCTATCTATCTGCCACGCCCCTTTCCCCGGGCCTTTGCCAGTGTCAATGTGATGTGACTTTTATGCATGTGTACTAGACTTCTGCATGGATGTATTCATTTGTAGCATGACAGTTATGTACAGTAGTATGTGTTCTAAAAATACTGCACTCATTCTTTACTATACCTATACTCTATAGCCCGGAAGAAAATGGCACAACAAATATACTATGATAAAAAAAAGCGTGCGCAACCTAGAATGAGTGATTCATTTTTCGTTGTGGATGCATTCATGCAGAAGTCTAATTTGTACCATAAGGTATAAAACATGAGTAAATATGGGTGTTAATTATTCTTCGTAACAATTATGTACTTAACCAATCGCCAAAGACTAATAGTTTATTTTGTGTAATACTTTAACTAATACGAGTGGTTTATTTGTGTAATACTTTAACTGTTTTATGAAAGATGAATAAGATGGATTGTTTTAATTTATTAAAATTTATGTGTTTTGGACATTACCTAAAAATTATTCAACAAAAAGGGTGTAAAAAGTGTACTTGCGTTTGGTATTCCATGTATAAGCACTCGTTTTCTTATTTATAAGCTTTAAACAAATCTAAATTATAGTTAGCCCAGAAAAAGTGATTTTTCTCAAACAATATAAATACGCCACGTTAAAGATACAAGCTTTAGTCGAATAATATCATTGGAAAGTGAAAAATGAAGTCCTTTGCTTTGCTGAGTTTCTTGTTGATTCTTCTGGTTGATGTGGCAATTGGAAGTAAGTAAAATAAAAAATTGGTATTCTGGTCAGAATCTCAGGTTATCTTTCAATAGGACTTTGCTATGAAGACCCGAAATCACCATTTTACCTCTGTGAATACCTCCCTGAAGGAAAAAACGTTTTCGCTACCTTAAAGGAATGCGAAAAAATTTGCGAATACCCATCTGAGGAATATTATGATTATTATTATTATTTGGTTTAAAAATTGACGCAAAATAAAAATGTTTAAGTGTTGAAACCAAGGATAAACTTTTTATTTGTGGAAGTTTACATGATTTAGTTAAAAAATTAGTTAAAAAATTCATTTCGCCCCATTTACTCCGCTTTCCCTATAATTCTCCCGACACGCAAGAAATTTACTGTTATATACATAGCTCTTTTATGTTGATTAGGCAAAATCCCACCCCGAATGAATGTCCCAAAATTTAATGATTGTCCCAAAAGAGGACAGATGGCACAGCATGTTCAGGGTACTCACTTAGAGTGAGTACAGTATATGGTTGCTCTCTTCGTGAGTGAGTACAATATTGTACTCTCTATTGTACTCTCGTTTTTTGTAACAAAGTTTATGTGTTGTGAATTTCCTTTGTATGTTTGACGTTATGTAGTGCCAGAGCCGCAGCGTAAGAAGTACCGGTTAGAAGTATAAAATGTACCAGTCATGAAATTTCACTCACTGTACAGTAAGTCAACTGCACACAAAAACACTGTACAGTGTTGACTACTCCACACCAATTGTTCTGTACAACTATGGAATACTACCCAAGTCACTCATACCCAAATATATTCTGCAGAAAAAAATGTGTGCCCACTTATAGAATAGGTGATTTATTTGCCGTTTTGGATGCATTTATTCAGAAGTCGAATGTGTACATGCAATTTGGGGTTTAAACGGAAAAACTAATTAATAATGAATAGGGGTACATGGTATCTTGTTGTCGAGTAATCTCGACTTCAGCGTTTCTAGTTATTTTATACCGAAAACGCTTTAAGTCCATGGTCGGCAACAATTAAATTTCCGTAGGTGGCAGCATGTCTGCTGCGGTTGCAATGCCAGCAGAGGTCACAAATAGAGACGCAAGGATAAAAAGATTGTCAGCCGCTCACACGCAATTGCCACCCCAATAGCGATGCTTTTTCAGAACCACAAATTGTAATTATTTCATCAAAGCTTTCACATGGCGTCGGCAGAACGGTGGATGCAACCGAGTCACTCAAATTCCGATACCGAAGCAGATGTACTCTACCCACGCTCTCTAAATAAGTATAAAAGAGTACGATCTCTTGAATTATAACGATCTGTCAACGAGGGAAAAAATGAAATGAAATGTCCTCCGGCATCCGGAAATGCGCAATTTGACGAGAGGAAAAACCGCCTCGCGTTGGAGGGGAAAACAGCTGACATCAAATTCGAAATACTGTTTATTTTCGTTGTTCGTTGGCAACCTAAAACGTAAACAAAAATGCAAATTTCTTTCTGTGGCTAAATCGCGTTGTTTTCGTTTTTTTTTTTTTGTTTTTCTCGACTGAAAAGTCAGAAGGAAAGACAAACAACGTCCCAGCCATTTATGCAGTTCTTAGCCGGCAATAGCCGGATAACCGCCTCCCCTGTGCCACAGAATCTGCACTCAATGGCCCATCAATATGTCAATGCTAAGATTTACAGGCTGCTCCTTGAGATGCATTTCTTCAGATATATAGACATAATATAATTTGATTGCTTTTGCCATCGTATTTATAGCTCCAGCACAAGTCGTAGGAAAACGTCGATTGTGGGCAGACGGAAAACGGAGCCGAAAGCAAGCTCCGTAGGCGTGGGAGGCTATAATTTGAATGATCGGACTTTGTTAGACTTTTGAAGTTTTCTTCGCGACAGCCGAAAAAATATCGTTTTGCTAAAAACGAGGTCAGTGGAACCCTGATTTCAAATTACATACTGATATTCCTGTAAAGAATAACAATAAAACTCGGGCAATATAAATCTATTTTGAATATATACAAAATGAAACTCGTTTTATACAATAGGAATGGAAACAAAACTTGGCGCTAAGTGAACCATACTGTAAATAATAAAGACGAAGAACTGTAAATCGAAAACGTAAACCTGTCTGCATATAGTACGACTATGCCTTCTTCTTACATGCCTTTTTTTCTTTTGGCAACAGTTCAAAATTCTTCGTTTTGATTATTATTCTCTCATCTACCGGGCGACTAGGTACCGGGTATAAAACATGCCTCCTTCTCGAATTCTTTGGTGCAGTTTCAGTTTATTTTCACACCAAATGACAATGGAGAGGAAAGGAAGGACGGTAGACAAACACGAGAACAGGCAACGTGGCCGGGAATGGATATTGATTGAGTTATTGGGGGATTTGGGCGTTCTTAGAGAATAAGACCTCAACTATAGACTGAATGGATTATGCAGAGAAATTCGGGAAAGTCAACCTCATCGACCTCTTGAAGGCATCTGAAACAAATACATATATGGAGCAGCCAACAAATTACAATTACTTGAGGCAGTGGATGATAGAAATTAGTGCAAGAGTTGTGTTGAAATACAGAAGAGCTTTATCAGACATGGAAATGCTTGTGAACAACTTGTTGGACTACTAATCCTGCCATCAAATTGCGTTGCACTCATAGACAATATCCAATCCTCCAATAATAATTTAAGATGAAGGGGAAGTGTGGATATTACAGACTATGTAATAGCATTAACTTATAAGTCAAAAGGCTTATTTAGCCAAAGGGCTTAAATATATTCCCTTAATAAAGCATTTACATGTCCATACCGACTATATGTTACCGATAAAGTGACTATGCGGCCCAGACTAGCCCTGACCCTGATCCCTGTTTCGCATAGCGAGATATCACTGTACCACTTTCCCTGCAAAAGGTGAGGAATGAGATCCGCTCGGTTTCTGGATGACTCATCCCAACGGCGGCAGTGGGAGGGCGTTCTGCCCGTACAAGGGAGAATCGCTATCACTGAACCCATTACATATGTATACTCATAGCCCTGGTAAACCAGACTCATTTCCCAAAATCAAAATTTACCTGCTGCTGCTGCTTTTCTGCTTTTCTGAAGCATTTGTTGCTGCGCTTGTCGTGTTCCTTGTCGTTCGCGTAGCAGCAAAATACGTGAGTAACACTATAAATGGTGCGGCAGAAGAAGAAGCTACCACACCCGTCTGGTTATCCGCAACTATGCGCACAATTTCTTTACATAGCCAACACAAATATCGCACACATAACTATATTTTTTTACTATTTCCGATGCGGTAACTGCACTATTTTACATTTCTAGCCCGCGGTCCGGGGTTAACGTCCGAAGGCGCTTTGTTTGCTGGCCGCATTGCCCGTCGAAGCGCACTCGTTGCACAACTAAGGCCACTGTTAGTTAGTTAATTTCAAACTCTACGAGAAACATAAATAAAACAGCAAGCGACCAAAATAGAAGAATGGCTACAGGCGGTGTTGGTCAACGCCAACCATAGGTAGGACTGCCAACTTTTTTTTTTACAGCATATTTGGTATATTTCGGTTGAGAGAAGCATTATAATACTTATAAAATTTTAAGTTTTTTTGGTAGTGTTCCAGAAACATTACCACATTTAGTTTCCCCTTTGCCTCATTCAGGATAGTACTACCTCTAATATTTATGATTTGTCGAAATGCGAGCTTTAATTTTTTTTTTTCTTTTTTTTTNTTTTTTTTTTCGCGCGGTCCCGTTGCTTAACGTGCAACTTCCCACCTCTCGCCCAACCGACCGAGGGGCGCGCCGTGTGTCGTACGGCTCGAGTCGCGGGGATAGACCCGAAAGAAAATACGAGGAAAACTTGATAGAAAGAAAGAATACGAGGAAACTAGTTTAGATGATGTTGTGATAGGTAGATTAGTATTAGGGTTTTAAGGTTGTTAGGATTAGAGTTAGAGGTAATGGTGAAAAGTGCATTGTAGTCCGAACATAGCACCCTAAAAGGATCATGCAGAGCGTAGTTCGTTCAACAATGTGGTAATTTAAGGGGGATGAAATTGCGAGTTAGTCTACAGGGCACGGTGAAATTTAACTGGCCTAGTAACTTTGTATTCAATTTCACCACGTTTTAGTTTATTAATAAATACGACGCCAAGGACAAACTAGGGACATATATAAAGTTTTTGTGAGAGTCGCAAGCATGGGATTACAACGACAGAAGGTCATTGTCTTGCACTTAGAGCCATTAAGGTTTAAAAAGTTAGTAGAGATGACAATTAGTTGCTATATTAAAATTATCTCATAACAATACATTAGAGCTATGGTAGCTGGAACGTGATACAAAACAATTTTTTGTGAGGTAAATGTGGTCAGTACTGTTTTACTTTTTCATAAATTTATAGTGAATTTACCATCCATCAATTCTGAATACATGCCCTAAAAATACTTGAACGTACCGATAGTAGCCTCTTATCGATAGCCGGTATACCGCGAATCAGTGTTGTGAAAGGTTGAAGCCACAGCCACACCATTGATACCGCACACGTGTTTGCGTTCGCACGTTGCACTTTTGTTTGATTTCTGCGCGAACTGTAAAACCGCCTGATATGGCCGCCGTTGCTGAACCCGTCACTGTGGAGTCCAAAGAGGAGGTTGCCGTCCCGGCGTCGGAGCCCAAAAATGGCGCGGAAAGCGCGGCCCCGGCTGCCGAAGAGTCCGAAAAGCTGGAGGAGGAGTCGTCGGGTGATCTTTCGAAAGAGGAGCGCGCCATAATCAGGCAAGTGGAGTATTATTTCGGGGATGCCAACCTCAATCGCGACAAGTTTCTGCGGGAGCAGATCGGCAAGGGCGAGGAAGGCTGGGTGCCCTTTTCCGTGCTGATCACCTTCAAGCGGCTGGCCGCCTTGTCCACGGACATCGATGCCATCATCGACGCTCTGAACAAGTCCGAGGAGGGACTGATCCAGATCAGCGAGGACAAGCAGAGCCTGCGTCGGCACCCGGAGCGGCCCTTGCTCGAGCACAACGAGGAGCGGCGCAAGGAGATTCAGGAACGTACCGCCTACGCCAAGGGGTTCCCCTTGGAATCTAAGATGTCCGAGCTGCTCGAGTTCTTTGGCAGCTACAACAAGGTGCTCAATATCACTATGCGCAAGCACTTTGACAAGCCCACCAAGTCATACAAGTTCAAGGGCAGTATTTTCCTTACCTTCGAGACCAAGGATCAGGCTAAGGCCTTCCTGGATGTGGACAAGATTGTTTACAAGGAGCGCGAGCTGCTGCGCAAGTGGCAGCTGGATTACCTTAAAGAAAAGCAGGACGAGTATGCCGAAAAGAACTTGAAGCGTAAGAATAAAAAGGAGGCGGCCAAGGAACAGCTGCCAGCAATTGAGCTGCCCAAGAATGCTATAGTGGTGTTCGAGGGGGCCCCAGATACCGTCACGCGGGAGGACATCCGCGGAGCCTTCGAGAAGGTGGCAGACTTTGAAATCGCTTACATAGAGTTCAACAAGGGGGATACCAAGGGTTCAGTGCGACTGACAGAGGCGGATGCCGCCGAAAAGTACTTGGCCAAGGTGGACGACGGAAAGGTGAGTTGGTGCAGCTCGTTTCGATGGCAAAACTGTAAGTGAAACACTTCGATTTTGCAGCTCAAGCTCAACGATGAGGTCTCACTGACCCTCCGCAAGGCAACCGACGAGGAGGAAAAGGAGTTTCTGGACAAGGCCGTTGAGTTCATGCAGAGACGTCGCGACTTCACCCGCAACAAGAGTAGGGGTCGCTTCAACAATCGCAAGCGCCATGGCGGCGACAACAAGTACCAAGGCAAGAAGGCGCGCAAGGACTAATAAGCTCCCGGGGGACCCTCGAAGCTGTTCTTCGCCTAGAACGTAGTTGTCCTTAGCTTTAAGTTTAACATATATAAATCATATTTGGTACGGTTTCTTACCGTACTTCTGCAAGGATTGTATAGATAACAAGATGAAGACCTCTTTTATTTATTTTACATACAAGGCCTTTTAATTTACACTGTTTGTTTTCCCTAAAGAGAAAGCTACAAATAAAGACCCCTTTGTAAAAGCGAAAATGAGTTTCCATATTTTTTTTATTTGCTGTTTGCGTGTACTTTTGATTTTCTTTGTGTTGTGTTTTTAAATTAAAGCAAACTCATTGCAACTTAAAAGCTTAAAAAATTTACGGGTACTTTTGGATAAATTACAATTATTTAAATGCATTTACAATAACAGAAAAATAATAGGGGGGTTTGTTGAAAAAATTGTTTACAAAAACTAACGATACGTATACATAAGTATTGAATTTGCATTTTTATCAGTTTCAAATCAATTCTTGTACAATTATATTGAGGTCATTAAGACTAAATAGTTTAGATGGTTGCATTGCAACTGCGATTTTAAATTAAATTGAGCTATTAACTAATTAGTTCCTGTGTTGTACATTGACGTTGTAGTTAATAGGCGGGGAAAACGATTACGGAAACGAAAACTCCTTAAAATGTAAACAATTAATTTCCGATCTGTGCAAGCACAAAACGTTGCCGACATGTTTAACCGAAATTTTATATATGGTATCTTTCTGCTATGTCGAAAGCAAAAAAATGTAGTGTATCGATATCGAACATTTTCAGACTAAGTTTCGGAAGTTACGAATATACTTCAACATTTACGCATAAATTAAACATTTACAAACAACGATATAATATCCATATATATAATGTGTATAGCAATGTTTGTATGTTAATCATCCTAATAATATTTATATATGTATGTTTAATAGTAATTATATGGTGGGGTGCGCTTAAGCGGATATATGTAGATCTTTCTCTCTGTAGCCGGCAGAAAATGTACAAAGCTTCAACCAGGTAATCAGCATTTTGCTTTTCATTTTACTTATTTGTTATTCTAACATTTACATTGTCCTTTCGTTTATTATTCTACTCAATTGTTTTTGTTTCAAGTGCGTTGCAAAAGCCATATAAAAAGTCACATGCAAAATGCAGTTACAGAACTCAGTTTGGCGAATAAGGTCAATTAATGGATAATGGTTGTTTCTTGATCGAGTAAATATATGTCAGTCGTTAGAATTTTAGATGCAAATTCTTCTATGGCCTTTCAACGCACTGCCGGTTAATTCAAGAGCCTTGGTGGACTTGTCTACTTCCAGACGGGCGTCAGATCCAAGGTGAGATTCTGAATAGTACGGTTCCGAGCAGAGCTTCGCTTCTGTTTCACAGAGCTGGTGATTTCGTTTACCAATCCCTGGCAGTCGTTGCAAACGGTTACCTGCTCGCCCCGTAGGTTCTCCTTCTGTTCCGGCGTTTGGGCCAAATGGCTGCCCGAGGAGAACAGGTTGAAGCCTCTGGAAAAGCGGGATCTGGGCAGGGAGTAGATTAGTATTTGTAGTTTTATATGAACTTAATTATGTCACCGAACTCAGTACTCACTTTCTTTCGAGGGTGCTGTTGTTGGAGAGCGGTCGATATGCCGGACTGTGCACAGGAAGACTCCTTGGTCCCTCCATGCTCCTTGACATGGCATTGTTGTTGTAATGCTGGTTCTGATGCTGATGTATTCCAGAGGGTCGCACCGCCGCAGAGTAGGATGCGGACATCGAGGCCTGATCGTGGAGAGCCTCCACTGCTTGTCCAGTAACTGCACTAGAACTGCACGATGCTCCAGGTCCCACGCTGATTCCAGGCGTGCTCATGTTTGATCTTTGGTGCTTGGGCGAGGAAGGGGCACTGCCCACAGTGTTGCGAGTCTAAGAAATACGAAATTATGTATTTGTCAACCAATGGTTTTAAGCTAGCAGGGCATCTTAGTCCAACGTTACCTTTCGATCCGACTCGGAACGCAGCAGACGCTCGATCAGGGATTTGGGAAACTGGTCATCCACAATGTTCCCCGTCGATGAAGAGTGCGTGTGCTGGGCATGATGGGAGGGCGAAGGAGTATTGGAGCTGGCTGGACTGGACAGCAGCGATGGTGAGATTAGCACGAGGGGCACATTCCGGAAATGCTCCGAGGGGATGCGCATCTTGGTGTAGCACTTGGCGCAGACAGTGCGCTGACACAGCTTGCACTGGATGCCCCAGGGGCCGAAGAATGAAAACCGCGTGCGCAGGCACAGGAAGCAGACGCGACGCTTTTCAACATCCTCCTTGACACGCACGTCCATCGGCAGGCCCTCCAGCTCCGCCTTTGTCATGACGGAACGGATGTGCACGATCTCCGCCAGCGTGACGGACAGCCGATCGTCACCCCGTTCCATCCACGTCTGTTTATCCATAAAGGACTTGTTCCATGGCCCAAGCGAGGATGTTGAATTGGCATTGTCTGCGTGCGCAGCATTTGTTCCATCTTGCTGCTCCATGGGGCTGCGCTTGGGCGTCTGAAAAATTTCATGAGTGGTTGTTATTTATTACTACAAAATGTTGCATCTTTTTTATGCCAATATAACGCTTTGGATATGGCACTAACCTCCTGGTTGACGTCATCGGATTGACGTGATTCTGGCCGTGTGGGCGGCATTGAGTGCGTCTCATCCGAATTGCTCTGACAGCCCACGATGGTGTGACGCCGGGTGGATGCTCGCCGCGACTCGCATTGAGTGGCCAGGTCGTAGGCTGGGAAAGGGCAAGGGAAGCAAAGCAAACACATATTTAAGTCACGGTGCAAGTACTGGAACAGACAACACGGAGGTAGTACTTGGGAACGGGGTGTGGTTGTTGGGGTAAAGTAGGCAAATGTTAAATGCGTCGCGTGTGCAGCACGGTCATCCTTGTTTATTTTTAAAGCAAGCTGTGTATTACTTTGTAACTATGTATGTATATTTCTGGCATATGCGTGACGGATTGCGAAATGAAAATATTGAGGGGAAATATGAGAGGGACATTCATGCGAGATGGCAATGCATAATTTTCTTTATTCTGATTTGGTAAGAAAATATTTACATTCCAAGGCCGTGTCGTAGAACCTGTGGTATTCGTCCTCCGTAAAGGATGGCTCTTCGGGAGGCGCCTGCTTCGCTGGCTCCACTGGTTTTATTTTTATTTTTAATTTTTCAAATATTGATTTATTTTCAGGCAGCATTTTTTTGTATTTTTTTTTTTTAAATTTTATATAAGCGTAAATAACAAAAATTATTATTTTTGAGCAAATAGACTCACGTGAGTCAACCGAAAAAGATAGCAATTGTTTTAAAAGAAAAATTTACTGGTGCGCCTCAATAAAAATAATATTCATCAACAAATAAATTAGTGCAGACTTTTCCTTTAATTCCATTTTTTTTCTTTTACATTTGTTAAGTTTACAAAATATTTCGAGATTTTTGTGTTTTATTTGTGTTGCTCGTGGGTGTGTGCGTGAGTGCCTCCATCACCGATCGTCACAGTTAATATTTTTATATTTTGCTGTTTTTTCTTTAGCTCAACCCAAACCAAAGTATTTAATTTTTTTTTTAACGCAAGAATGATTTTTTTCTTTTGGTGCGATACACGTGTTCTTTGTTAGGGCCCGTTGCAGCAAAGAAAATCATAAAAATTTATCGATCGATATAAGTTAGCACATTTTTTCGCAGAAAAACGATCAAATACCTTTTGCAATAAATAAGGTGTTATGTTTTGGTTTGTATTGGGTTTCGTAGTTGTGAAGGAAAAGAAAAGAGTAGTAAATAATAATACAATAAATTAAAAATGTCAATAACTAAAACCATTTCAGCCAAATAAAAAATACGATAAATATAAAAAAAAAAATAAACTTAATTATATAAAAAATGTCCTTTAGTTCGCCTTTGACTGCTTAAGAATAAAGTATTAAATTACATTCCAATAAATTGTTGCCAATACTAGAGTTTTTTGTAAATAAATCACATACATACATTCTAAACCGGTTTCGATTTAAGCAAAGTGACAATTTATTTTGACACAAAAAAAAAAGGTTTGGCAAAGTATTAGTTTAATAAAATGTTTAAAACATATGTAAAATAAAAAAAAGGTACTAATCCCGCTTCTAATTTGCAATTTTTTTTTATTTCTTTGAATTTTCTCATTAGTTTGCAAATCAAAAATATACAAATGTTATATTGAACAAATTGCAATTTTTGCTGATCTCAATGCAAATCCAAAATTGCAAATTTTGTTAATCAAAACCACTATTATGATTAATTTGTGTTTTTCGTAACTTATGCCACCAAAGTGCCCCAGTTTATACATATAATAGATATAGATACACCATAGATTTGTTTCCCAATCCGGCGGCTAGAATCGGATACTCACTTGTGCGTCTGGGCCGCATCAACGATGCGGTAACCTGGCTATCTCGCTGCGCCTGGCTGGCCACCATATAGCCACCAATCGGATACGGGGGCATCTTGGGCTGCGAGTAGCGATGCAACTCCGTCAGATGATGGGGGTGATGGTGGTTGGCCGCTGTGGAGTGAGAGTTGCTCATGCTGCTGGCCTCATCGAAGAAGCTCTCGTCGTCCTGCAAGATTTGTATTGAAAAATTGTTAAAATACACAAACTTGGTAGTTCATGAGACTATCTCACCTGAAACTTTGAGAAATCCACTTTGATGAGCCGCTGGCGGGATCGTGACAACGTGGAATTCGCACTTGGAAGCACTTGGAACGAAAAAGTAGAGTAAAGAAACAATAAGTCCTCAGGCGAAAGTGGTGGGAAAATGTGATCAAGCCAGATTACCTAACTAAAATGTCATTGGGTAATCAGCCGGGTAACTCTCTTGCTACCAAGTCGCTAGCTAATAAAACACTTTTTATACTTTTTTGCCACTCATTGCGCAATAAGAGGAAACATGGCTGGGTTCTCGGTTCCATTGAAGTTTCAACCGTTAAACCCGACGCACTTAATGGTTCTACTTATGAAACCCACTCTACCACTTGTGCAATGCCTGGGAACTTTGCAGATACAAGCCATTTGCACCGCTGAGTTAAACGAAGTTGAAAATACTTTAAGGTTGCCCTATAATAACGACTATGTGATTTGGATGGGGACTCAAGAATTTGTTGTCCAACCCGAAAGCTTTAGATTCAATTTGTTACAACTTGTGAGTTATAAAGGAACAAATTAAATTATATTTGGACTATTAGGGAGCATTACACTTATGTGGTATATCAATCTTACTCTTAAAAATAAGCTTTTAAGTCTAGTATACGTTTACACTAATGTTTTTTTTTTAATTTTTTTTTCTTTTTCAGTAACGGTGACTCATTTGATTTATTCGGTTTTATATAAACAAGTTATGGGTAAGTGCATACAATTAATTTCCGATTTATGCATTAATGCATTCTTTAAAAATAATGGTAAATAGGGTATCCCTCTGTTCCTCAAACAATAAATGCACTAAGTTTCTTGACTCGATTTCTTCATGGCTCTAATGACTGAAAGCTTAGGCCGAAGTCATATCATGACGGCAATTACCACAGCAACCACTGCATTTGCCCCCGAGAGGCTCCTTGAATACAAAATACTGCCTACGGGGGAAGTCTCCCACCGTTCCCTGCGCGTCTTGCCCAAACTCTGGCCAGAAATCGAAACCAGGTCAGAGCAGAGTACATTCAACAATGGAAAGGCGTTTTCGTTGTTTGTTGTTCTCATTTTTTGGGTGTGAGTTGAGGTTTGGGGCTGGTTGAGTTAAGTTTGGGGCTGGCTACCTTTAGATGGCTTGATAGCCTGACGGGGTTTCGGAGTTGGCTGACTACGGCCAGCGGTTGCTGCTCTTGGAGCCGCTCGAGGCGTTGGCTGTGGCTGCTCCACATCCTGTGCGGGGTTCGGGGAGCGATCCGGCTTGGAGGAATCGCCGTCGGAGCCGCAATACATGGAGGCTGCATCGCTGCCAATATCCACCAAATCGGCATCTCGCACCAGGTGATGCGAGCGGAAGACGGCCGCTGCCGTGGAGCGTTTGGCTGGTTTGGCATCCATCGGAGATGGGATTATGGACAGCGAATGTGCGGGTCTAAGCCACACACATGTTTTCACGTTCCTTTGTTGGCTTTTCACTTTTGTGACACGGTTGCATTGGGAGTATCGATCCGGCTCGTGGCGATGAAATCCGGAACAAAAAAAAAAACCAAAGAAGCAACCCCCTTTGTTTGACAAAAAGAGAGCAAAAACACTGGAACTCGGGCGGCTGTTTGGATTCTTTGGATATTTAACACATGTACACTAAAAGACTAGATAGTTTTTGGTTCTTTCAATTAACATTAGCATTCGTTTTTAATTTCACTTGGCCAAATTTATTGGGTACGACAAAAGATTGCGAGTACGACGAGTAAACCAAGTGTTTCACACTTGGAGCTCAAAATGAAACTGAGAGACCTAAGACTTTGTGGCAGCTGTCAACTGAAAAACCCCCACATTGCCGCAGAGTTCGTTTCAATTCCACTTTGTTTCGCGCATGCGCGCCGCATATGGGAGAAACTTTGCGGAGAGAGTCAAATGTTTTGTTTTGACATTTAACGCACAAATGTTTGGTTGTCTGTTGTTGTTTCTGTTGTAGTGTGGGTGATTTATACGTCACTATTGTGATGGTGAGTGATGACGTAGCCGTTAGTGATCCAAGGACGTACCTTTGTTCTTCAAGGAGAGTTGAAAGGAGCATAGCAAAAGATTGGGGGGTTGGGGGTCATTTAAATAGGTTTTCACTTTTGAAAGTGCTATTAATGGGCCAAATTGTAGCCATTAGGTATGCAATGTTTTTTCCACCTGGTACCCACTTCCAAAAAAGAAACCCAGTGAGTTAGGCTATAGTATTTTGAGATGAAAAAAATACTGAATCTTACTGTATAATTTACATCTATATTGACATAGCTATTGGTCGGAAATGGTTCTTATTGAACCCAGGATAAATTAAATTTTGGCTAAGCACTAAATAAGTATTTAATCTTATTTTCTAAACATCGTATATTTATTCCAGGGCTTGACAGAAATTGTAATAATTTTTAAGAAACAAACAATAGGCAATTATTCAATCAGATCCAATTTTGATATAGAAAAGTTTTTAAAAAATGTAAAAAAATGCAATGTCGGTCATCAAGTCAGCGGCAAAGGTGGAAAACGAGGTTTCCAGTCCGGAGACGGACGCGAAGATTTCGCGTCCGAGAAACACCAAACTTGCAACAATATCAAAAAGACTTTGAAGAGAGGTTGTCGTGATTGCAGTTTCTAGGATTTAAGCGTTATTGTCGACGTTGTTGTTGTTGTCATCGGGATGTCGCTATCTTTGTGTGTCACAATTTTGCACGCTTCTTTCGGCGGATTGGGGTTTGGAATTGGATATTCGGGGTGGGGATTATAAAGTCGCAAAGTCCATAAAAAAATGATTTTTTTTAAAATAAAATAGAGTTGAAATATGTTACAAATATAAAAATAAAAATAGATACCTTAGTCAGACAAAATTTAGTCATTTAACTTGAACAAAGACTACGGAATACAATCCTAAATCTGAATCTGGAAAAAGTTGATCTCGCAAAAACGATTTTGTGCTACTTCTGCCTTAAGGTACAAACGGTATATTAAGTTGTATAAAATCTCTAACTTGTTACTCTTTTAACTTGTTACTCTTACTATTTTTTAACTGTACTGCACCCGGCAAACATATTCACACAAACATGCCCAACAACAAACAAACGAATCGACAAACATCGACAAACAAACAGACAATAGCGGCAACAAGTGCAGTGAAAAGGCTGCGTCGGGTAACAAGTTTTCCACAAGCAACTGTCTCTGCACAGACACACCGCATGGCTTCGAGTATGACAGCAATTTATGGGCGGCTGGAGTTTAAAATTTGGAATCGACGATGACAACACAACGGACTTAAAGCCCAGCAACCAAAATCGAAACAAGATCCAAGACTATAACGATAGATGGCTTGAACTCACACCAGCCAAAGATACAAGAGGCGGCATCTTGTTTTGGCAGGCATTTTGGAAAATCCATGAGACAATGGGTTTTGGGAATTTTTAAGAGTAAAATACAAATAGTGGCGGGGCTTTATGGCTAATTTTTAAGTTGCCAATAAGAATGTAAAACATACAACAAATTTGGATACTTACATCTCTGCCTGAGGGGAGGCGCTACCGGTGGGGTTATTTGTTTTAGTTCCTTGCCCTTTCGGATTGATTCCATCAGTTGTTCGCGGGGCGAAGGTGTGCACATGCGTGGCGGTCCCAATTGCCGCTCGGAGGCCTGCGATAACCAAAATATATCAATAGATAAGTATTCATAGATATAAAAAAATGTCCATGACACCAGAGAAAAACAAACCGTTTGATTAGGTTCAAACTTAAAATTTTTATTTGTAGGCAAGAAACAATTTCACCATTGACCGGATACAAAAAGTAATGGTAATGAGGGCAAAGCAAATGGCAGGAAGAAAAGTTAAAACATAAAAATTTTACCCTCTGCAAGCGGCAAAGGGCGATTTTGATTCGGATTTGATGTTTGAATTGACTTTAATTTTGATATTAGGGCTTGACTGGACTGCCGAAACTGGTGCTTGGCAGTTGCTTGATTTTGATGGGTCAGTCGGGGAAATGCGGGCGTTATTTGCACAAGTAGGACTACTACCCACCTTTTTGAGCGGCGGCCGGGACCTGATAAACTCCAAGATCATTGCATGAGCATCTTTTTTTACGCGCGGCGGTATGTCTCCGTTCACCATTACTTTACGCAACTGATACTTTCTGGGAACGAGAGAGAAATGTTCTCAATTTTATTAATTTCTTAGCATAAAAGTATAATAGTTGTGACATATTAATTAAAGGAAATACAAAAAATCGAGTGTTATGCGAGGCGGATGCGTAATATATAAATACAATAATCTTCTAGAACATATACAACATTAATGGAATTATCGTTATTACATTATAGTAAATTATTGTAAATGGTTTTATCTTGGATCTAGCTACACAAAACACAAAAATTCTCCCTTTGACACTTATTTTGTAACATATATTGTGCCCTCGTAATTCCAGGCGATGGTTTTTGGTAATAATGGTCTTTTACTCACTTGGCTCGTATGTCCCCCATGAGTATCTCGTAGGGCGTTAGCTCGTACTCAATGGGTGTGCGCTCATAGTTGCTCTTCTTTAAGCGAACACCACGCCTCAGTTCGTCGATCACCTGCACCCAGAAGCGTGCCTGTAAAAATCAAGAAGGAAAATCAGGATTATAAACAGGATAATAGCATTAAATCATTTCACATCGGAAAAAAAGATCTGACAAACAAAACTAATAACATTCTTAAGAACTCAGGGTACACAGAACCTTACTTGCAGAGACCTCCACAGCTGCAGTTCGTGCTTTATAAGAGAAATAGATAACAAAAAATATTAGACGCATTTGTGAGTGGCTTATCCAGAAGAGAGAGGCCACCATTTCACTTTTGCAATAAGATTGTATTTAATAAGCAGCGTATTTAACCTCCCGTTGGGGCTGCACCATCGGGGTAAACCAATCAAAACACATGCCACACTCGCCGCTTGACAAGTTAACTGTGCGTATGAGTAATATGAGTGGTACTATGTAACAGGAAGAGTATTTAGCACACAATGGGGCATCCATATTCATTCATCGAGTATAACAGTGATCCGCAATTTCACTTTCCATCGCGGAATTTCCCGGCGCTTTCCTGTTCCCGTGCCGGCAGCAGCCGCCAAACTAATTTGATGTAGCTCATTAAACATGCAAAACGTTTGCAGGGAGTACAGGGACTGGGGCCACATCGAATAGGGTCCGATTACAGCAGCATCAGTCGGGTAGCATACATATGTTTTGACACAACAGCATCGGCAACAAAATGTTGCACATGCGGCAACCGAGGGCAATGAAGATTCCGCGCGCCACGCTTCAATTAATGCAACAACAGCAGATTGTACATCAGCTCACCTCTGCGGTTGTTGTGTGGCAGTAACAGCTTCCGGAAGAGTTTAACACTCCAAAAAAATTTAATACGTTTAATTGGATTTTTTTTAAACGTGACAGGGTCACGTCAAATTGTGTTAGAAAAATACAATTTTATATTTTTTCAAATTTTGTTTGCAATATTGTGGTTTTGTTGAATCTGAAAAATATTTCTGGCTCCAAAATCTTTTAGTGCCCCCTGTTAATTTTTTAAAATTTTATATACTCTTGCACATATGCGTACAACATTTGGTTCGGCTGGAATGAAAAATTAGCATACGAAAAATTCACCATCATCGCAGGCAGCTAAGCGAAACACAGACTGAATGTCTAACAATTTGTTTGCCTTACCAGAAAGAAACTAGAGGAAAAAGCAAAACATACACACTGACTTCCAAAGAAAAACTTTCAGACTGCAAAGACATGAAAAAAGCATCTTCAGAATATCCGCAATTCTAGCATTATAAAACGAGGCAAGAACAATGTAAACTTCACGAAGAAGCATAGCAAAAACTGTTTAAGCAACGAAGATTTTGCTGTGTGACATTCTGAAGGCTGTTGGCTTCCAAGAAACACCGATAAAGTGCTGACCAGAGACACACTTCTTGCTTTTGATAGCTTCAAAACGTCACACAAAAAACAAAAATTCTTCCCTATAAATAATAGAAGGCGATGAAGAGAAGAGAATACCAAGTTCTTATCGACAGGGTAGAAACAATGATAAGCCTTTTAATCAAGACTCGACATTTTCAATACCAACAAAAATAAACAGACACAAAGTTAACACACTCGACTATGGGTTTACTTTTAAGGTATAGACTCTATACTATTCTATAGAGTATATTTCTAATTATTGACTTGACGGCACCTGAGTGTTTAACCTATTTGGACACATAATTGGCCAATTATTGTACGTGGTCTGCACACCCTAGATTTCACACGACTTTCATGCAAATTTTCATTTAGCAAAAGAATTTTATTTATCTACAGAAAGAAATTTTATATATCAAATATAAAACCAAAAATATAAATAAGGCGGGAAAATTTTGCATGTAGACCTCTTTTTGTGGCTTGCGGGGGTGCGAAGGGAGATTTTTAAAACAAACTTGTACTGAACTGCTATCACACAATTCCGAATATGTAATTAGTTTTTCTATTATAGTTTCCAAATTCTAGGCGTTCATACGGACAGACGGACGGACGGACATACGGACATGGCTCGATCGACTTGATGCTGATCAAGAAAATATATACTTTATAGGGTCAGAACAGCTTCCTTTTCCCTGTTACATAAATTCGTACGAATTCAATATACCCTTGTTCTTTTTAAGAACCGGGTATAAAAACTTAGTCACTTTTATGTGCCACACGCAAAGGTTTTTAGTCACGAAAAGCAAAAAAGCCAAACCCCACATGAAATATTTAATTTCACATAAAAAGTAAAGGATTGAAAAATTGTTATTCATCATAATTTGTACAGGATTTCCATACTTTGTAAGCTATTGCCAACCCGTTCTTTTAGATGGCCAAAGAATTCCAATCGAATTGGTACAACTTTTCGTGTTATCGAAACCGAAGAAAATGTTGCCAACTGTTCTTCATTGGCAGTTTCAGATTTCCATCTGATTGAATAATGCAGACACACCTCGAACGGTAAAAACCAAACTCTAGTATAAGTTTTCACGCCACATTTTCGTTAGCAAAAAAAGCACAGAAAAGTGATTTTGTGTTTGGTTTGCGTGTCTGGGCAATTTGCGTGTTTATCTCAATGAGTTTCGGAGGTTGGATGACGATACGATATACAATATATACGAATCGGGGCGATGTGATGATGGCAAACTCCTGTGATGGCCTCGACATATTCGCCAAAGGTCGCCCATTAAATATGGAGCGTTGGTTGGCTTTTGGTTTGAACTCATTAGGATGATGGCCACAATGGAGGCGACCAGCGGGCCAATTATTGAAATTAAAAGTGAATTTCATTTGGCAATGCATGAAATAGTCTACTTTTTTTTATATATTTGGTTTTTGTTTTTGTCCTCAGAGCGAAAACCTGCCGGAGTATAGTATGCTCGTGATCTGTGCGATAATGATGATGGCTTATGGCTTTTTTTGGACAAGAGGTGCGCCAAATAACAAATCGTGAGTCGTTGTCGGCCACTTCATCATAGGCCATTAGTGGAGCATACATGGTAGAGCCATAACATTACATAACTGTCTAGTAGATGGACTGATAAATAAATCTTACCCAGTCGTTGAAGCCCAGCTTCGCAAGTTCTTGTTGCGTGGTGGCTGACGATTCCGAGGCCTTGATCAACTTCCCGGCACCCCCTGTAATGAATTAATATGCCGTTTGACTGGAAAAGTTGAAGATATAACCAATGTGCGCTTACCATTGTTCAGCACTTGTTGCAGAAATACACGGAGCTCTATGGTCTCCGTGACAAGGGCCCTGCAAACGGCTCTGTAATGATTCTCCGGCAGGGTGGGTTTGATGTGGTTTCTGCAGGTCTAAAAAAAAAAGCAAGAAAATAATTAAGAAACTCGTTGACAAAGAATAATTAAAAAACTTGAAATTTTTTTATATTTTTGATAATTTGTATGTATTCGATGACCAAAAGTACTCCAGCAGGTACTCCAGTACCTGCCGCTCAAACAACAAAAATTGCAAATTTATCCTATTACTTGCAGCTCATTTTCCACTTTTGAGTAGATGTGCTAGAAAAGTCAGGCAAGTGGAAAATAGCGCGATCTTTGGCATTCTAAGTATCGTCGGTGCTCACTGTTCCTTGACGGCAATGTGTCAATTGCATAAAGTGGGCTCATTAGAAAAGTCGTCAACCAAATCAAACAGAACACCACAGCATCGCCGAGGAAAAAAACAGTGTGAGGTTCATTACCAAATCTAGAAGACACTGTACATGCACTTGTGGCTATGGGAAATGCGGAAAATACCTAAGACGCAAATAGCTATGAAATCAGATCAGTCGGAAAGGCGGACAAACATTGAGATTTCTGCATTCTGATTTACAGATTGCGGCTGATTTCCTACGAATACAAGCGCTTATGTTTAGTTTTATGGATATATCTGTTATTGAATATGATGTTGCCATCAAATCAAAGCAGAACCTGGCTTGTTTTGCGGTTAGCCGCGTTATAGATACGTGGGCACACACCACAACTATCCGTCTGATACATTTTTACTGCTCGCTTTGGTTAACTGTAACACGCGCCAAACAAGTTTTTTTTTCACAGATCAATATCGATCCACGGTGTATCTACTATCCTACAAGTACTTCAATAAATGTATATGCCAGTGGTCTTGCGAGCAGCAGCATTCTGGTCAAAAGGTCATAGATCTTGGCGCACCCCTACGAAATCTGACTCACTCAAGCTAAATTTTGCTATTTGCAAATACCATTGAAAACATACCTCAATAATGTACTCTAGTTCTTTGGTATCGTTGCGCTCTTCCTCTGAATCGTCGTCCCAGCGTTTGTCGCCTTCGTCGATTCCCTCATCAATGCAATCATCGTCATTTTCTGCAATAAAAGAAATAAAAATATGTCATTGAATTTATCTGAAAAAGTCTACGTGATTCATACTTGGAGAAGCTAACCTTCCGAGTGTTATTGTTCTGAGCAAGTAATCCCCGATTGGGGCTTTTTTAATGATAACTCAAGTAACAAATAAACCACACAAACAGAAAAGCCCCTTTATAATGCAAATTCGTTTTTTTTAAATTATTTTTCAATATTTTTACTCACCATCTGAGGTCATAAAATTGAAAAGACCTTCCAGCTCCGATGACATTTGGCACTCTTCGTCCTCCGGCAAATTGTAATCCAATGCAGTGTAGACAATTTCGGCCAATTCGCTGATAATCTGAAAAGGAACATTGAATTTCATAGTGAAAATTTGAAATAGTAAATACTATAATTATACCGACTGCAAGGAGATAAGATGAGGTGGTATGCAAGGTTAGGTCCAAAAAAGCTGCAGCATGTAATGCGGTTAACCCCTTGACGCCTAAAGCTTTTTAAGAGGAGCATGGAGGGTGGCGGGCTTCGCAAGCCAAGCTGCTTGGGCAGTTCATTAAACTGACACTCTAATTGCGAGCTTGAAGTTAAAGCTTCGTAGAAAATCAGCAGCAACAAGTAGAAACACTAATTGTTGTTGTAGTTGTTCAAGGGAAGTTGTTTACACTTCAGGTGCAACACTAACAACAACAACAAAAAAATAAAATAAAATAATATAACCTCCCAGGCAACACAGCGACAACTTCAAACACCCGATTCACTTTCACCTTGGCGTTGGCGAAAAGAAACACTTGCCGAAAACAAATACAAAAGTCTCACATCTTCACAAGATGCACAACTATAGTACGCTATACAAGATACGACACACACACACAAGGTGTCAAGAAAACATTAAATAATATTTCGCTGCCGGTTGCGTTTTATTTTCAGACCTGAGCCACTGAACCCAAAACTCTCGATCTCAATCTCGGATTTAAATGTGTGATGAAGCCGCCGCCCACACTCTTCTTTTTCCATACCTACCATTTTCTCGGCTCACATGATTTGGTTTTATTGTGGAAATTAAATGATAAAACATTGTGACAGCTAGTGGCTGAGTGGCATTTCCACCCGGAGCTTTTTTATTTTTCACTACCATTTCGGGCCACTAAAGAAACAGCAGAGGTTGACGACAACAAATGTCAGTAAAATGCCTTCGGTTTTTTAAGTGTTTCCCTGTCAGAGCCCTTGCATCAGTTGCCACGGAATTGCAGTGGCACTTGCAGATGCTCTCTTGCAGCCACTGTTGCAGGCGTTGAAGGTTGAGAGACTCGAAAAAATTGGAAAATTATGGAAGAGGGGGAAGTCAAGAGCGGCTAAGTGGGAAATACATTACTTTAGCAGGCAACAAAACAAGTCACAAGTAATTATTAACTTTAGGCACCAGCTTGACTAACAAGCAGCTATAGGAATTGGGATAACAACTTTGGTGGTTGCCCAAAAAAGTATTGCGAATGTATTAATAGCTCTTAAGTGGAAATATTTTATATTACATTTAACTAATACTTAAATAACTTACGATCGTATTTCTGTCAAGATAAATAGCTGTTTATGAACCTACGCATAGTAAAATAAACCAATCATTAGGGTACTATCACTTTTAAGTAGAATTTTGCAATTATTTGTCATAGCCGGTGAAGTAATCAAAGGGCATGCAAATATCCCACACAAGCAGCATCTCTTAATAAAAATACCTCTTGTGATCATGAATATAATTATAAAATAATATATGATAGAGAGGTATTTAGAGTGGGAACCCTCATTTTCATCATCATAATTAGGTTTCAAGTCTTGTGAATTTTCCCATGCAATTAGCAGAGAACAGAACTGGGAACAAAAGGGCATGAAACTCCCCATTTGGAATAAAAAAAAATTTTTTAAGGCGAAGTGTAATGTACCAAAGGGGAATGTGTATTTCTTTCCTTCCTCGCTGAATACGTTCCCATTTATTGCCACAGTTTACCTGCTATATGCAAACTTTTCAGCGAGGGTGCGCCTTTGTTCCCAATTCGACATTTGTCAGCGGAAAACTACGAAAAAAAAAATGGGTAGTCCCCATAGCTTGAGCCCGCTAATATCAAAGTTGAAACTACGAACATGCAACGCGGCAATTATAAGACGGTTGCTGAGGCTCCAATTTGGGTTGTTTGCTGGTTGGCCAAACCAAAGGGTTCCTCGTCCACGTTGGGTACTCAGTGGTCGCCATTCACCTCGGTATTTTGGTGTTTGTCACTCTTGTCAGTTTAACCTTTGGGGTGACCTTCAGGTTTGCGGATTGCTACTGCCCATGTTACGGCATTTTTTTGGGTGCAGTTGGCATATTAGTTGTGGTTCAAGGGATAGCAAGAAGCAGGATAACTTCCCTTTTTGGGGAAGTTTATCAATTAAAGGACTTTGTAAGATTGGAATTCTCGAAAAAAATGCTTATTAAATATCTAAAAAAAATCTTAATATTTTGATGAAATATATGTATAATTTATGGCTCATTTATTGTCATTTTAAACCATACAGCCTTAAGTTTGTAGTGTACACTGTACAGCCTCGATATCCTACTGTTTCCTACTTTGTATACTCTGACCACTTCACTTGACCATTTTCTAGTCGACTTTTTTTTGTTCGCTATCAGGATTCACATTTTATGCAATTGTTTCCATAGAAAGAATTCCGTGTATAAATATATAGCTATACCTAGACATACGTACATACATACGTAGACACGGAGTCAACGACAATCTGCTGCCGACATACAAGTAGTTTTCTACTTTGCCACTTTGGTGCACGCAAAAAAAAATTAAGAAAATATTTAAAAAAAAGTAGTGCCATTCATAATACAAAATATACACAATTTTTCTGAAATCTTAACTTGAGAAGAACTTTTTTATATTTTGTCTATATTTTGGGAAAAGAATTGAATTTTTGTCGGATGGATGCATCTATCTGGTCAGTCGTGATCAATGTTGAGACGCAACAGCCACATCACAGCAGCAGCAAATGCAACAAAAAGGGGCAGAGGGGGAAAAATACGACGCCAATGTAAAGCAGCATAAAACGTTCGAAGCCTCTCTTACTAGAAAACCAAAAGTGCGAAGCGGTTTTGTACCAAGCCAAGCAACCAAGTTGACATGGCGACGCTGGCAACAACGATTAAAATCTCTAGGGAGATTCAGAGAGCTCGCTGGCAAAAACAAAAGTACTTTACAATAAAGACAATGAGAACTGGAAAATATTTTTGTAAATTACAATGCAGTTTTATGTCGAAGCTTTGTGCTTCTTGTTCTCTGCAGTGTCTCCTATTTTTGGTCAAGTTGCAGAGGCCCATTAAGCACTTTACATTCAATGTGGCAAGATCAAAGTGGCTTAAATTTATGGCCGCAGATACAAAGAAACACGGAACGCTGACCACTGACCGACGACCGGAGACCGGAGACGGGAGACCAAGCTGAAAACATGGCCCACAGACCATTGGGTTGGAGGAAATCGCCAGTTGGCGGCGTAGTCCGCCGAGCAGGTTATACAATTTTAGATTTTCCAGTTTCTTTTAGCCAGTAGCCTCCTTATGGACAGAAAAGAGGGGACAGGTTGGGTTGGAGAAGTCGGGGGAGAAAATGTGATAAAGGAGATGCCAGGGAACGCCAATGAGTATGCATGTTTGACCCAAATTCAGAGACAAGAGCCGAACAGCAAACGGCTGAATAGCAAACGGCTGAATTATTAATATAAGCCATACACCGAGAAAAAATTAATTATATGTAACAATTTTCAAAGAGAAAATGCTTATGAGAATTTTATTCTGCAAAAAAATGAAGAGAAAATGAAATTTTTGTGTAACTAATTAATGACTATGACTTGTGAACAAACAAATGTGTTTTCCATGTGCGCTTTTCATCTAGTAATCTAGTAATTTGTACGTTCTGAGCTTATCTCAACCAAGGTGTCGTTACCTACATGATAAAAATGGGTACGCATACCCGTAGATATGCCTGAAAGTGACTGCAAAAGTGACTGGTGGCGGGCATTTGTAGCTGTCTTGAAATAATATTTGCACATTTTTGCGAATACCGCCTACAATTAGCCACCGACATGATTATCTGAAAAACCCCCCTTTGCCCACCACCCACTCTCCCTGCACCTATTTTTTCGCGAAGCTTTCTTGGGTGAACAGTTGGACTTTCGTCTTTTTCTTGGCTATTGTTGCCTGCAACTCGTTTGCCTCGGCGACTTTTATTTCTTTCAGCATAGACGTGCGAACTGGGTTAATTTTCTATATATATGTATAGGAGGTATACATAAAATGTACGAGTATACCTATCATGCCTATGTAAAATCTGCTACAATTATTGTTATGCCTTTTACGTTTTTTACTGCCGGCGTAAGATTATCTGATCGTGTCCCATTCACACGATTTTGCAACGATCTTGCCAAGTAAGCAGGCAAATAAAATTGTGAATTACAATAACTTCCAATTTTTATTTTTGCTTATTGATACCACTAACTTTTATGAATTGAAAAAGTGCTTTTTTGGCAAGAAAATTGTGAAGCGCGCTATAAAATTTGCAAATTTAAGAGAAGCGATATGGTCTTCTATGACTTATTTAGCACTTTTCACAAACCTCACATTATATGCGGTAATAGTTATTTGAATCAAATGTTGTTAATATTTTGAGCCAGTCCACGAGTTCAAAGACTGTACTGATTATTTCCTCGCCATCATGTTGTTCTTATGGATCCATGGGAACCAATTTTCGCCAATTCCCCAGTTTACCCAACCCATCCATCAATATCAAAATGCTTCAATCAAAATGCAGTTCCGGTAAGTTCTCAGCTCTCGGCTCTCGGACCCGACCGGGCCACCTAGAAAAGCCACTTTTACGTACAGAACACTTAACTCACACACTTGGGCAAGTCTGTGCGCACTTGGGCAAGACAGGCTTAGAAGATTGCGATCTAAGCCCTACAGCAATCACTGAAATAGCCAGATCAGCATCAACCTCAAGCTCCGACTCGAGATAGTAATCGATAAACAAGTTTTCTGATTCTGCCTCAGATCCAGCGCGGAAAAGAGGACGGGGCATCATAAGTCG
Organism: Drosophila ironensis; assembly: GCA_021223825.1. Taxonomy (NCBI): domain Eukaryota; kingdom Metazoa; phylum Arthropoda; class Insecta; order Diptera; family Drosophilidae; genus Drosophila; species Drosophila ironensis. Next base: position 58,563 of record JAJJHQ010008832.1, on the reverse strand, counting down.
CATATAGTAATCCCTGAGAGCATTATAACGGACCACGAAACAAACGCTAATTGTACACGCCTTCCTCCCCATCCAAAGAACATGACTCTCAAATCAAATCATTGAAATTGCCACGGGGCTGACTGTAGCACACAAAATGCTCCATCAATATTTGGGCATCCAAAAACTATTTTCTGCAAACGGGGGAGGGAGGGGCACTGATGATCGCGACGATGAGATAGCACAAAACGACGGCGCTTAATTGGGTAATTGGCTCAAGTACCGTACGTATTACCACCACTGGACCAAAACATAGAAATTGAAAAACACTTTGCTCATTTTACCGCCAAACTTAAACCGAAACGCACTGAACTCAACTGAACGGGATTGGACTCCTAAAAAGAAGACGTAAAACCCCAATCCCACGAAAATTAGATCCCATGATGAAATTATACTATTTCTTCTTGTAATTTCGATTTACTTAAGAAATGATTTAACGAAATATACTATAACTTCCTACCCTATTTTTGCCTGTGTCTATAATACAACTTCTACAACTTAAATGCCACAAGCATTGCCAGGCGAGCTTATGAATCGAGTTGGCCAAAAAAAAAAAGTCTAAGGCCTGGCCGAAACATACACGTATAATGAAATAGAATACTATGGGGAAAAGAATAGAATGGCTGGTGCCGGGACCAACCGAGTAACTCGTGACTTGGAACCAGTTGCCAGGTTGCCAGCAGTTTCCCATGACGGCCTCCGAAACTGGACGCTAGCCTAAGACAGCAACTCCTTCTGCCAACTCTCTTTTCAAAAGATATACCTATACATTTGCGCGTATATATTCGCAGGTATATATATACGTTGAAAAAGTAACTGTTACTCTCCCAACTGAGCCAGCAACTTGTTTGGGGTCTTCTTTACAGTTTTTGTTTTTTTTTTCTGTTTGCTACAAAATATATGCAGCGCTAGGAGAGCCTAAAGGCTATGAAAATTAAACTTCGAAGCTTAAACACCCATTTCGAGGGGGTAACAAAAAGTAATTTGTCCTCCCAATAAAGGATAAATTAAGTAGATAAAACCGACATGTTCAAGGATTGTCTTGACATCGGTCACATGACAAAGAGGTATCAAAAAGTCTGGCTTGTTTTCGGCACCCGCGTCTTGGGGTCTTCTAAAGTGGCAAAGCAATTGAACAAGTGAGTGTTTTAGGTATCTGCCGGGAGTGCTGTGACTGCATTCGTACGGGTGTGTCTCTATGTGGGGCTGCTGGGTCGGCCCATTGAGTTGATGTTTTAAGTAGTCCTCTATCACGTCCATGTAACCAAGCTAAGAAATTAACTTCACTGGGATAGTATGATTTCTTTAGGTGCAAAGATCGCGAGAATAATGGCTTTATTGCGACCAAGGAGTCAATTAAAACTATTCCCCCAGAATCGACTTTAACGTCACCTTAAAAAATCTGCTCTATTCCAGTTTTGAGTGTGGCTCCCAAACACATAAAAATCGAATTATTCATTGTTTGTCTAACGGTCAGTTAAAAAACAATATAAATATTGAACTGACAGGGCGGTCGGGAAGCTGCGCTGACAGGCGTCAATTTATTCATTCAATTTGAAATGTTGGTTATTTGTTTAGGTTCCCGAAAGAGATTTTCTGAGCACCAAAAAAATGAGCTCAAAGAAAAATGTTTAAAACAAATGAAAGCAATTATTCAAATATTTTAGAATGTTTTCAAATAATTTCTTCGATATTTCAACTTTCGAAAAGATAGTTGAGACTAAAATCAAATCATCCATTTTTGCACTGTATTTTTCGTAAAGGTCTTCGGTCCAAAGCTCACAGCATTGTATGCAATTACAGACACTGGTAAATGCGATTGCTCTCAGTGCCAAGTGCTGGCCCATAGACAGTCCCCTTAGTTTCGGCTCCACCGAGCCATGAAGTTCGCCTCTTGGTTGCCTCTCCAACCACTCCCCTTATTTTCTAAGCCCAATTTCCTCTGATCCACACGTACTCCCCTTTTCTTCGAGGGGAACGTTGGGAACGTTCAGTTGATCGACACTTTAATGTTGACGTCGTGCGCGCGTTGTCATCGTGGCCATCGCATCCTCGACATTGCCTTTATCTTTGTTATTCCTATTCTTGTTTTTGGGATCTGCCTGACGCTGCCCATTGATTGATTCTCTGAAACTATGGGCCCAGGTGGAGTGCCGCCATCAACGTGAAAAGTAATAAGAGGAGCTAGGAAACCTACATTGAGTGGCACTTTGGACCAAGTAGCAGCCACAAGTGGCAAACGCGAAGCGATCTGAGGAACCCTGTCTTGCATCTGGAAGATGCAATTGAAAATATATTTTAGAAATTTTTGTATTCCCAGATTCATAAGATTATTATACAAAACAATTAAGAACAAACGATTCGAGATTTATCGACAACGAGATACCATTTTTCCATCTGCAGCAGAAAATACAGAAAATTGCAATAGCGGAAAAAGACGTGGCTAAAATGTAAAAATTACATATTCTGTGTATATGCTAAACGCGCGTAAAACAAATAGAATTATGTCTCTAGCTACTACCATCTCGGAGAAATTGTCACATATGTGGACAAAATACAGTTTACACTGTTACATTGCACAAACTTAATATACCATTTGTACCTTAAAAACAACATAAGCCCACAATTTTCTAACAACTTGGCATTATTTTAACGCCTAGCTGTGCTGGTGGCGATTCCCATTTTAAATTCGTGACTATAGCACCGTTTCAGATTCAGATCCAGACTACAAGTCATAGAATCAGACGAAGCATAACACAGGTACTCAACCAAAGCGGAGTCCAGACTTGGGGTGCTTATTGTATTTTTTGTTTTTTTTTTTTGTTTTGGGAGCTATCCAGCAGCAGCAGAAGCAGCAGCTACGGCAACACCGGGAATACCAGCAACACTAGTTGTTGCCACTTGCAACTTCGCGCTGCCTTATGCTCCAGTGGCAACATCAACACCGGGATAAAACTGAACCCATAAAAGTACGCTCGACGTCCAGTTAAATGGAACAGGTAGGCCAGCTGTTCACGCTCTAAAAAAGCGATGACTTATTTCGGTATTCGGTATTCGTTTTTTTGTTGTCTATTCACTTCCCCAAGAATACGCTATGTTTACCATAATTAGGAGATGATAAAAATGGGAAGGGAGTCAGTGTCAGATTCTCATGAAAATATACTATATATTAACTTCAAATAATTATAAAATAGAGAGCAAAAATACATTAAAAGCCAAAACCATGTATAATTTACCTTATACATTAAAAAGTCCGAACAATTATTGCTCAATATCATAATGCTCTGCATCATATCTACAATAATTTAGGCCAGGGCTTCTTCATATTGCTCTTATCTATTTTTTTTTTTTAGATATGGTAAACTCCGTTTGCATGATACCTCGATACAAATTCTCGTATACACTATCACGAAATTAGAAGTCAGCTGCTTTTAAAAATATTAATTGTGAAAATATTACACAACATTCTGAAGGTACATGAGAGTTTTGGGTGCTATCAGCAAATGTCCCCATGAAATTGGTATGATAATATACAAACTGTTCCTAGTATTTATTAAAGCTATTAATTTGGCATTTAATAGGAAAATTGATTTTTAAAATGACATTGCGGCCATAAATCGTCTTCTTCTCAATCGCTGACTTCTTTAAAGTTGGCTGAGAGCTTTGCCCTGCCCTATTTTTTTAAGGTTTTGCAACTCGGTCCAATTAATGGAAATTAAACATAAAAAAAACACCCGAAGCGGCTGTCAAAGCGAATTAATCCTATTTGTCGAACCCCTCGAGAGACATCGTTTCAACAGCAGTCACCGCACCCAAAAATATACCCAGAAAATATATCGGAAACCCATAAACCAATTACAGCTTTGACAGTTGTTTTGCGTGCATCGTAAATTTTAGGTTTTCCACTCATACAACTACGAAATACTATTTGCGGCAATGCATGCGCAACAAATGTATCTGGGTGGGCAAGCCCTTATTTAAAACCGATTGACTTTTAAAGGTTTTCGTATCCATTGGAGTGCGGCGAAGCGCATCACAGATTGACTCACCAACTGAAGGGATATATACTCGTGGTAGTGCGGCAAACAGATTAAAAATCGACCATAGCTTGGTTGATGATCAAAAAACCACATAACCTGGCTTCCTGGTCCACATCCCCAGAAGGCAGCCCCAGATGTCTGTCAGTCAGTTGGCTTGCGATCACGAGCCACAGAAAGCGCGGCAAAGCCTCTTGCGGTTAGTGGGGACTATGAGCCTATTTGCCATAATTTCTTCTCGATTTTGCTGGCATGCATTTTGCATAATCAGCCATGATGATGACTGCTCTTTGTCATATGATATACGAATATTTGAAAATAGTTGCCATGAGTTCCGTGTTGCTTCCCGCGTTCGGTACTTTAGGGGGATTACATAACGCCAAAACGATAGTCACTTAGGGCATCTACTATATATACCTACAGTATTTATATTCATGAGGAAATCGCGCGAGGAACCCCAGAAAAAAAAAACAAAGGTCAACCAATGCTTAAAGTGCAGTTTGAGCGAAAAATGTCACTGCACGCGCTGTCACTCTTAACTCTCAAGTCTTTTGGTTTTTCTCTCGGGCGATCGTTTTTTTTTTCACTCGATTTCAATTGTTGGGGCTTTGTGTGGTGTGGGTTTTGTTTTTCCCCATTGTGATGGAAGGGGTGGCGACATTTTAAACAAAAAAATGTAAATTTTTGCGCATTGCAGTCGGCCACATTTTGTTGGTGCAGAGGGGCGGCAGCTGACCTTACGAGCAAAAAATCCAACCCTTGGGTAATTTTTGCAATTGTGTAATATTGTCCAAATTAAGCTTGATTCGGTGCTGACGAGACTTGTGATTTAGTGGTTTGTACTGACAATGAGATGGCCCCGCAAAATATTTATTTCTCGTTAGAATATGATTATATCGCGGAAGATTTTGGAAATAATTTTAGGGAGGCTGTAAACTAATTGAACTTGGTGTTTACTCGTATCTAGTAGACTTCTGCATGGATGTATTCATTTGTAGCATACTACTGTACAGTATTGTATAGGCCAGAAGATTATGGCACAACATTTTCAGAGTACTCACTTCAGTAAGTCAACTGCACACAACACTGTACAGTATTGACTACACCACACCAATTTTGCTGTACAACTATGGAATACTACCCCATTCACTCATACCCAAATATACTCAGCGGGAAAAAAGTGTGCCCACTTCTAGAATAGGTGATTCATTTGCCGTTTTGGATGCATTCATGCAGAAGTCTAGTATCTACTGCTGGTTCTACGCCGCAATTCCCATTTAAATCAACTTTTATTGTACATTTTGCCCCAACCATGCCATGACCTCTAATATGGTATTCTACCAGCCAGCAGCAAATTATAAAAACTTTATACCGTGTCCATAAGAACAGTACAGTGCCCATAAGAATGCATCCGAATATTTCTCACCAATGCGAAAGACAATGGAATTGTGTTGTGTGCGGCGGTGGTTGGTTTTCTAAGGAGCGACCTCCATTGAGTGGTGGAAAATGCATATTTCCCACATACACCCAGCCCAGGCAGTTAATAGTAAGCTTCCATCCATGTAGCGCACTCTTAAGAGATACATTAAAAATGTTCGAGGTGTGGAGAAACTTGGCGCTTCCATGCTTACGATCTTCTTGGGCCCCAAATGCAGTTGGAAGTGTTGTTGCTGCTGTCGCTGCTGCGACTGCTGCCACTGCAGTTGCCCATTGTTTTAATTACCTTACAAGCGATTCAAGCCTGCCCCCGAACAGGCTCACTAACGATCATCATCACCTCCAACATGATGTGAATTCTCCGGTGCATTTCCTTGCCTCTGCTTTACGGCTTTTGCTTTTCCCCAAAAGTTTTCTGTCTTTGGATTTTCTGATTTTCTGTTTTTCTGGTGGGAACCTCAACGAAACGAAACCCTAAATTCATTCTTCGTGGTCTTTTTTTTTTTTTTTTGTAGGAAAACACTTTCGCATCCGAGCGATGGAATGGCTGATGAGAGTGTGTTGAACATCTGCTAAAATAGCCATAAAACTGTTGAGGTTGCATGGAACTGTTGGGATGCCAACACTTTCACACATTATAGTATGCTAGGCAGCTCGCTGGCTGTAACTCATTTTCTTTTACGGCCTCTTCAATTTAATGTTAGCCTCAGGCTCAAGAAAATGGCACTTATAGGACATACATAGGTGCAGAAACAAGAAATCAATCACATAGATAAAAAAAACCATATAAAAAATGGTACAAAAAAATAAATTCACAATATAATTCGCTTTGGCGTGAAAAGGACCACCTAAAGAGATCGGCTAAAGCAACCGAGATTGACTTTCGGGCGTAGCAATTGGGTCCTTGCAAGAGAACAAAAGAGACAAAAGCGCACTAGCAATTAGTTTGCCTTCCAATTCGATTCTTAAGTGAGGAAAATTATCAAAAGAGAATATTGAAGAGTAGCGATTGAAGTGTCACGGAGGCGGAGTGTAAGGAAGAAACTGCGGTATACTGCGCGCCACATGAATAGAACACCCCCTCCTGATTTTCAGATCATGCAGATATATTGGCTCTTTCAGTTATAGGACACCCAAGGTAACCCAGATCCAGCTTTTGAGTCAAATGGCCGAGATTCCATAGAAGAGGGATTAAAAACCCTGTTCGCTTTTATACAAGGTAAAAAAGTGACCTGTTCATGTGGCGTGTAGTGTACTTAGAAGATTAAGCAATGAAAATTATCCTGAAGCGTCGCAAAGCGCGGGAGTGAACAAAGGTGAAGCGTCGCAGTCGGATCGATGCTGTGAAAAGTGAAGTTTTCGGCGGGTTTAAGGTTCGGAAATCTGTTTAATTGTAGTTCGAGTAATTAACCGGGTAGTGCTTCGCGTTCTAACAGTGATCGTTTGAAGAAAATCATTCGAATTCCGGCGAAAATTCGAACAATATCTGTAGTTGAGGGAAAAGCGTTGGGTCCGTTCGTCTCTGTGTGTATGTGTGTCGATATTTGCGCGTGTGTTTTTTCGCGGTTTTAGGAGAGTTGTGTTTGTTTTTTTTAATGTGCCGTTATTTTGGCGAACGAAAGGAGCCAAAGCAAATCGGGCACACACAAAAGCAAATTCAAAGTCAAAGTTCAAGGAAAGAATGGTGAGTTGGCCTGAGTTTGATTTTTTTTAGATTTTCTATTGACACAACATAGCCTTAGATTGAAGAATTATTTAAGCGCATTACTTTATTGTAAATTAATTTGGATGAAATAAACCAACCCCAATAAAAATGAACTAAAAGGTTAGAAAAAATAACAATTAAAAAGGATTATAGTCGAGTGTCTCGACAATATATACCCGGTTCTCAGTTTCACTTGGTTTTTGACACAAGTTTCTATGGAGAAGCTTATGGGCGCACAACTCATTTTTGACTCCTTAGAACTCCCTAGAATTAGAATGTGCAATTAGTTTTTCTCCATCTATTATAGTTTCCAAAATCTAGGCCTTCATACGGACAGATACAAATTAACTAATTATAGATACAAAGTGAATACCTTTTTGACACTATTCCCAATTAATTATGCAAAGATATTAAAAACTTGTGTATTTATTCGTTTTTTTAATGCCTAATTCTCTTAGATATCGAAAGTATACTGGGTTCGTAGGAATGAGGATCAAATATTGAATTGAATACTGGTTTTAGGTGTTTTTTTTATATGCTTGGCTCTCACAGGCCACTCATTTCTTTTATCATAAATAATTAGGGGCAAATTAAAAGTCGAACCGGAACCGTAACAAGACAATCAACATGAACACACAAATAAACTCATTTGTGTACTTTGGGGCAATAATCCTAATCTCTAATCTGGCAAAGCCACTCAGACAGTCACCAACTGAGCGATTACCAATTAATTACTTTACGAGCAATTAAAAAACACGTACTGCTAATAGTGCTGAAACGATCTATGACAAACACTCACCTTTCTATGCGAAGCAACAAGCGGCGTGTGATGATGGTGTTGATTGTTGTTTTCGAAGACTGTTGGAGAAACAGAAAACAATTGTAAATTAATAAAAGGCAAAATGTAAGATAGCGTAGTATATGATATAAATTTCGGTTACAGTTAACAGCCAACGGGAAACTATCGAGTCAATTGCAATTAAGCAGAAAGCAAAAAATCACCCGGTTCACCTTTCCAATTGCATTTTAAAATATGCAAACATTTCTCTCCATTTTCTTTGCGTTTGCCACTTCCGCACTTGGTGGCCAAACCCAAAGTCTGGTGCAGAAAAAATAGAGTGCAGAAAAAACAGCAGAAATTGTAACAGAAATAACAAATAACAAACAGTCGGCGGAACGGGTTCAGCAATCATAAACTTGTTGTGCAGACGACAGACATACGAGTATAGTATCTCGGAGGTTGAGGAAAACGGGGGGGAGAGGGGGCTTTCGGTGGTAAGCAGGTGACTGGGCGGGACCGGCCGCCACAACAGCATTTGCTCAGCGGAAAATTGTCAATGAACAAGTCGAGCAATTGTGCGGGTTATAACTTATATCTCTATCCCGCCCGTCAGACCCCTAACGTGCCTGGCATTTTGTTAAACAATTAATGCAATTTTCTACCAACAAAAATCAACCGACAAAAAATTGTTGACTCAGCCGCCGCTGGCCAAGGTGGCTTACCTGGCTTTTGGCTGTAGTTCGTTCGATTGAGTTACCGGCCGGCTTTTGATTACAAAGCTTTTGAAAAAATGAGGAGGGAACGGGACGGTTGTGGTAGACACTACCATATCATGGTCCAGCAAATTCCACATTGAGGTTCATTAAGCGTAACTGACAGACTGACCGACCCCACCGGTTTGTACACCCAAAAATCTAACTTTAAATGCGCACCATAAAAATTATTCTCCCCCATTTGGGAGAATACATACTCGCAATATTATTATATAGTAATATAACTCTAATCTTTTCACTCCTATAAATCTATTACTGGGTTTTCTGTTGGGATATATTTGAATGCAATCACCAACGAAAAATAATATAACCCAGTTTTCAATCCTCACCCTAAACTTGGCACATTTTTCATAACCAATGGAAACTAGTTTCTGACATACAATTTTAATTGAAAGTTTTCTTGTATTTCTCTACGAGCAACAGACTGATTCATAGTCCACATCCCATAAATTACTGACATTTCGTGATCTTAACTCTTTTGATCCAGCCTTTGTCTTGGTTCCGCACTAAACTCCTGACCTAACCGCAGGTTGGTGGTATATTTGGCGGGTCAGACTACCAGAACACAGTTTTCGGTAATAAACCGAAAAAAGCTAAGCAAAAAAAGGGAAATAATACAAAATAAGAAAACCCAAAAGCAGAGATGAGCTTAAGTGCTCAGCATGATATCATTGTGTTTTTGTCTCTGTGCTAGGTTGTCCATCATTTCGCAGGAAATGAGGCAACCGCTAAAGGTAATTTTTCGGGAAAGAGGAGACCTCTTATGTTTAGGAGAATCCCAAAACCAACATGCACATATTTCTGGACAATGAATGCCAACAACATGGAGCATGTCGCGACTTTATAATTAAATAATAAATTTCAAGCTCAGAGGCAGGCAGGCAGGCTGGCTGGCAGCCAGTTCCACTTAATAATTAATTGACATTTAGCAAAGAATTTCATATGAATGCCAGATGAATGCTGTCAAAGTTTGCCAAAATTTAGGTTTGATTTACTGCTTGGCGCAACGTATTGTTCACGACAACATGTGGAACCTATTAATTGGCATTGAATTTGTTTTCGAGCGTTACATTTTCAAATTTCAATAAAGATCGACGCTATAAACCACTTATTGCCAGTTTAAAATACCACATTATTAATAACACATAATTCCAACAATTTTGATAGATCCAACCAGATACAAATCCAATTCCGTTTAGCAATGGGAAATAACCTATTATTTAAAAAGCTTTTCGCATTTCACCAATTGAACCTACAAAATAATTATCTCTCATCCCACAAGGAATACTACGAGAATATATGTACATACCTACATACCAATTCCCATTGCGAGTAATTGCGAACAAAATAAATAATTCAACATAAATAAAATCCCACTTGTGTTATCAGCAAATGAATCATTCCCGTCCGGCAATGCGTTAATTTGGAGTTGCTTAATCGTAAATTCTGTGAACTTTGTTCACTTTGTAGTCGAGTATAATCGACTATAAATACCCGTTTCTCACTAGATTCTAGTCAAATGCCTCAAATATAAATACCAGGTTCTTAGTTTCCACCTGAAGCTTACAACATTATAATAGCAAAAGCAAAAGCTTCCTTTTCCCTGTTACATACGTTCGTACGAATTCAATATACCCTTGTCCTTTTTAAGAACCGGTTAGAAAAAGAGAAACGAAAAATGAAATTAATAACCACTTTTCGATAAGATTAGATTGCTCAAATAGCAATGGGGACTTCAGATGGGGTCACCAGGGAAGTTCAATAGTGAAAATTACAAATGAAAAAATTGCAAACAATAAAAAGGAATACAAAAACCAGTTTCAGGGTCAGACAATGGACTTTCTTTCACGCAAATCCAATTATTAGTAATAAAGCCAAATCAATTTGTAAGCCCCAATCCACCTCCACTTGCATTTCATCATGTCCAATGGAAAAAAAAAAGTATTTATAATAATTTTTTATCAAAAGTGGTGGCTGAGTGGTTGAGGTGCCAGTTGTGCGTCCTGGTTGACCAACTAGCCTTATGGCAATTTACTTTCTAATGCCAGAAAAGTCATGTGCAAGTCAACAGTAAGTAATAACAAAAAACCACCTCACCAACATCCCCAACAAGTAAACTGAAGACCATATTTCTTCTAGCATTTGCCTTTGTATTTTGTTTCTAACAGATAATTAAGCCCTTTAACATATTTTGTAATATTTATCAATCGAATACGGGCAATGAGCTGTTGATGAGTTTTCCCCTATTCCGCTTACATATTTCAGTTTTGTTTGTACAATTAACTGCTTGCCTCGGCGTCTCATCATTTAAATTTGAATTCATAAAAAAGCACGGACAAATAATGAATCGGGAAACGATAGATAGTTGGCAATTAACTTAATAACGGGCGTGGATTTTTGGCGTGATTAAATAACAAATTTTCTGAGTTAATTGAGCGGAACTAAGTTTTGCAATATGATTTTTCTTTCAAATAATTTGTAACAGTTGGCTTAAATATATTAAAATAGCTTAAGATTTCAAAGCCCCCAATGATTTCCCAAATGACGAGCCCAAATACATAGATCATTAATTTTTTAAAACCATATTCCCATGGCGTTTTTGTGTGCAATCCATTAAGTACGACTTATATCCGTTTTACATTATAAAAGAAATCTATATGGATTTATATGGATATTTCTAACACATTGACTGTGGTAACAAATCCAAGATATTGAATGAACCTCAAAAAATTCCCAACCAACTGAATGGCATTCCCATTTTAACCACAAAATTCATTATCTCCATTCTTTGGTATTACATAAGTTCAGCTTTGAAAATAGCATCCAAATATGGGTGGATAAAAGTTTTCTTCAGCCGTAAAAAAAAAATAAAATCAAAAAATACTTGGTCTGAACCCCTTTTCAAATGTCACTCTTGCTTTCATCTTTTGTACTACTCGTACCTGTGGTGTTGCGGCTAGTGAAAGAAAAAAGTTATAAATGTTAATGGCCTCTGAATCCAAATTAAAATCGACAAATAGACGAACAAATTCATAAAATATGCAGACTATGTAAATTTGCCACTAAATTAAAATTGTTTTGAAGCCAAGCCGGCTATCTGTATCCATGTCTTGCTATGAGCATGCGCGGATACCACTCGTCAACAGGTTAAAAAAAAAACGAACGAGCGAAAAAAAGACACAAGCGTAGCAACAACAATTGTTGTTTATGACGGCGGTGTGCCCCAACTGGTGTTGTTTTCCACTCTTTGAGAAATTTGAAAGATGAAAGCGTAAATGCTGATTAAAGATCTTTTCTTTCGTGTGTATATAAATTTATATTGTAATTTCAACGACGGATCTATGCAAAGTGAAAGAGCCGCGGCCGGAGTCAGTCACTCAGTCAATCAGGCGCTCGGTTAGTCGGTTATGATAACAGAGATCCTAAGATACAGATGCAAAATGTAGATACAGATGCGAGACAGCACCCGCTCTACAGTTTCCACTCAGCAGTCGGCGCAGTTTTCTATCCAATTTCACAGTCATCAAGTGCCGATCCGAGTAGAAAGCGAGAGTCTCGATTACAGTTTAGTTGCGCCTGCGCAGTCATCGTGGTCCCATGGAAAATCTCCACAATCAAGGTGGATTACACTAAAAGCACCCACGGCCACTCCTACGACTACACCTCCCGATGGCACTATTTTTCCACTCTGGTTAAGTGTGTCGTCTCAAATTGAATCGGACTGAAGGTCTCATCCTCCTATTTGGCTCGCAAATAGTAGACCCCTTGGCTCTCAAACGAATAACATCTCAATTTCGTTTTTGTACGTTACATATAACAATTTATATCATTAGTTTGCATTTTCAAGATTACATTTTTATATAATGCTTAGTTTTGGAATATAGTTTCGATTGCCACGCTACGTACATAAAGTAAATACGTTCATAACCCATATGCTTTTTTAAAACAGCTAACGAGAATGGAATAAATGTATATAGTAGATACGTAGGCTCACAAACGATAAGATAGGAACCGGCGAACAAAAGTAGTCCCACAAAGACGCATTTACTTTATAGCCATTGCCATTTTTCGATTGCGGGTAATTGCATCAAAATTTATTTATATTTCTGATGAAAACACCAGGGTCACTCGGTTCGTTGGTTAAACTTGAATATGTCATACATGCACAAATGTCATCCAAACAATTTGGATTATCATGTGATTTATTGGACCAAAAAAAAAGAGGCACTTTTAAAAGCCAACAAGACTTGGGCAACTGCATTCGAGGGTTTCTTTCCGAAGGCGACACACAAGGTATTTCCATTTCAAAATGCAGCCAAAACGTCGGGGATTTCGTAATTCGAATGCAAACTGCACAGGTGGACAAGTTTAGACGAGGCCCAGAAAAACAAAATATTGTATACAAACGTTTTTCACATAAAAAAAAATAACAAACCGCCTGTTGGGGTCTCTTTTAAATGTGGAACGATTGAAATTTGGTTCAGGTTCAGTCGACGATTGCTCACGATGTCATTTGTTGTCATTATGAAAAAATTATTATTTTTATTTTGTGTCTACAAAAAAACTGGAGCGGCCACAATGGTCGGCAATTAAATTTGGGTCTATGATGTGTCAAAAAGAGTTAAAGCCAACAGGCAGACAAAAGCCCGTGGCAAAAACCTCAGGTGGGGTCCCAAACTATTGCAACAAGTTTATGTAAAATAAATCCATTCCAGACAGAAACAAACAGATTCCAGCATAACTCGAGTGGGTTACCAACTACAAATTTCAAAGGAATCTTGTGATGCAGATTAACCAAATTAGTATGTAGTCGCTTTTTGAACCTACAGATGGAACCCCACCCAAATTTTGAAATTCAAAACGTTACAACTATAGAGCCCCTATCTCTTCAAACTCATTGAGCCGAGTTATCTGCCTAATAAATAGTACGAGTAGGCCCCCATCACAATTATAATTTGGAAACTCTTAATTTAGAGCTCCACCCCGGAGAGCTTTTTGGAGATAAACATCACCGAAAAATCTACTTTAGACCCACAACAGTGAATTGGTTCACTATCTTAACTTCAGTTTCGTTATAATTTTCGTTTTCGGCGGTTTCTTGGTTTGGGATTTGTTTGTTTTGGGCAATTTTTAGTGTAATTATTTTAACATTAACCAACCAGAGGAGAGTTGCGAGTTGTTTGTTTCGTCAGTTACTGGCAGTGTATTTTTACTGGTCATTTCCATTGCAGTGAAAACAAGAAAGTCATGGACATGAAACTTAAATATCATCTCTCGCCCAACTCAGATATTCCGGCCCAACGGCAGGAAATTAATTTCTTTGATTAATTCGGGTGAAATTTGGTTTTTCGAGGTCAAAGGCGGAGAATTCAAATTAAATTCAAAACAATTCAACAGCTGGCCAAAAGCAGTGAGAGAGTGAGTAGGTCTTAGAGAACCTACGACAACATTTCCAAATTCTATTTTCCGATAATTTCACCTGCGCATGTCCCATAACCTTGAAGCCTTTTGGATACGTGGGCGATTTTCCAATGGAAAATTTCAAGAGCGCAGCTACTGCTGTTTGTGGCATTCGCTTTTTGAACCTGCTGAACGCCTGCTAAAAAACGTAATGGCGAGTTTGTGTGTGGACAGTTAGAAGCGCCAATTTTGTGCGGAAAACTGTGCGGAAAATTCAAAGAACAGACTTTACGGCTACTATTTGCTGTGCGCCTAATCGAGGCGCCAGAGGGCGCGGCGACCCGACGGCGCCGTCGACGTTTCCCCATCAAATTCCTCCCACACGCTTTAATTTTTTAATGGGACCTTTCAGAGGGAACTCTTCGGAGAGGAGTCCGACACAATCAATGATTCGCTGCGCCCGACGATGCGGTTGTCAGAAGTTTGTGCAGCGTGATTCTACTATAAATTAAATTCCAATTCCGATTCATGTTTTTGAGTTCTGAGTTCCCAACATTCTGTAATCGAAATCGAGGCGGCAGGTTCAAAGCCCCCTCACGAAAAATGTAACCTGCGAATAAGGTGGCATAGCTGAGAAAAACCATTAGAAGGTGCTAAAGGACTGATGGCATCTCCGCCAACCAAACAGCCACCACCACAACAAACTTTTGAGCAGACTAATTGCCCCTCGCGGCGGTAGGTTCTTCAACCCGTCTGCTGCCTCGAGATGACGGGATTGTCGGAACAAACCTTTCGATATCTTTGAGCTCCCTAATGGGTTTTATATAAGCTGTTAAATGATCAGCATTTAAGGTGTTACAAAGGTTATCTCTTTCTATGTTTGCCCCGCGGAAAGTTTAATTGAAGGTTACGTGTGAATTAAGCGTGTTTGTCTAAAAGAAATAACTTAGGAAATGGTTGTTCGAACACTTAAAACACATTCTTGCATAGATACGTTCTACTGGAAGTTCCTTCAGCGCTGGCAAAATATTTTAATTAATATTTCTAGCCATCCCATGGTAAATGAATGTCCTTATAAATCCAACAGCTAATTGGCCTTGTTACTACATAACTCCGGCTATAAACAGAGTTGTCCAAACCAAACTCTAGGACGAGTTTAGTACTAATGGTCACGAAATGCGGCATGAGTAGAAAGGCCACCAAGATGGAATAAGATACCATCCGACCTCACGGCATTTACTAATGCGTACAAAAATGTAGAGACAAAGATCCCTCATCAATTACACAAGACGCAACAGAATCCAATTTTAAAGATCGGTAGCTTACAAGTGTTTTACTTCGAAATAAGTACCCAGACCAAATATACAACCCAATTTATGGGCTATTCCAAAGGGATTAAATATTTGCCATCTATTTTGCGAATTCTTATACCCATTGAGCTTGTAAGCCCTTCCCATTTTTTCCTGTGCATTCCAGAGCTTTGAAAGAAAGTGAAAAATGCTGAAGTCTGTATACTGGGCGTTGGGACCTTCTTCTTCATGGGAGTCGCCGTTTACACTTTCCCAAGCCAGCACGCAATCCCGCAGAAGATATACTGTATAGCAACAGGCAGAAGTGGCGGAGAAAAACCTCAATCAAAGCTGCATAACTTGAATGCAGACGAGAAGAGGTCATCATCGGTGTGGTGTGGGTTGTTTGTTTGGAAAGCGTCGTTGGGCCGCGATGCCAATAACCAGATGAATGGCACACGGAAACGCGCATCACAGCAAATGTGTCCGAATGACCGAAAATAAAAGTCCAAGTAGCCAGAAAAGAAAGAAAGAAGTTAACTGTAGCTTATTAAGTGAAAATGAAAGCGTTTGCCGAAAAGACAAAGCCCTGTCCGGCATCACATCAACCGGTTTTCCTGCCCCAGCTCCAATTTTCATCACTGTTACAGTTCCGCATCTGAAATGAACACCCAACTGACCTCTAACACGGCCACGGGTATTAAAGTTGAAACACCGTTTGGGACGAGTAGTGCAGAGTTCATTTCGAATCATAAAAAGAGGGTAGATCGCAACCGAAAACATTTCAATTGGCAATTGTATGTACCTATATTTAGTATTTTTGTGTACCACCAGTGGTGGTAAGCTTTACAGACTATACTATATGTTAGTGCTACTTAATACTTTCGTGTTTTTAAGTTAGTGAAATACACTTACCTCCACTGCTGCTGCTAGCTCTGTCATCCAGCACCTGCTTTCCGGTGGGATTATTTCTCTTTTGCATTGGATTAATATCCTGTTCTTCGCCTAGAGCCGTTTCGCGGTTCCGATCCTCTTCCTTCGACGGCAGGCGATCCTTTCCCGAAAAGTGGACGCCACCGTCGCGATGGAAGTGCAACTCAAAGCGGGTGGGCAGCTCTGCGTCATAGTCGCTGGGCGAGATGTGGGCCTCTGCGGCTACCTTGTGGTAAAGGGTGGCAAACTGGTGGATGATGGCCCAGGCCTGGTCCTCGGAGAGCGGCGCCTTGAACGAGTCCAGGATGTTGTTCAGGGTAACGCACTGCTCGGAGCAGGAGCACTGATGGAAGGCCTGACGAATCACCTGACGGCTGTTCGGTATGGTGGCGGTGGTGGTACCCTCGGTATGTGCCGGTCCCAAGCCACCTCCCAACTTATCCGGATGATTGTCATTGGGTGCTTCCATGACCTTCAGATTCAGGTGATGGGCGTCACCATTGGCGCTGTCCGGTGACGTCGAGAGGAACCCCTCCTCCTCGGCGTCTTTGAACTTGCGATTCGGTGTGAGTGTAGGGATGGACATTGGTATGACCTTGCTGTCGTCATGGTTTGATTCCTTCTCGGAGGCGTCCGCCTGATGTTCCGTCATCTTTGTTGGACGCTAAATCGTCTTCAGCACTTCACTTAACCCGATCCGGTGGTTCTGGGTAAAAGTCCGGCACTGGCCAACATAAATGCAGCCAAAATTTATTTTTTGCCGCTCTTCACAAAATCTTCTTCTCGTAAAACACAGTTTCCCTTATTCTGTTTCAACAATACCCAAAGAATTGGTTTGCTTGTTTCTTCGGGGTTCTTTTCTATTTTGTTTTGTTGTACCTCTTTTTGATTTTTTTGTGGTAAACCGAAAGGAATTTAATGAACACACGGCAATTGATTTTCACCACACACACGAAAAATATTTTTGACGTTTGCTACATTTAACATAAAACACACTGGGGTTAGGGGGAAAATTAGGGGGGGAAAAACAGCACACAAGACACACAGCACACTTGGTGAAAAATTATGCTCGAGAATTGAAGAACTGGCGTCACGTTTTTTCCTTTTTTTTTTATATATTTATTCCTTATGCACTTTTGCAGTTGCCGTTAGGTTTTCTTGGGGGCTTTTTCTGCTTGGGACTTCACAGCACTGGTTCGGAATGGAATGGAGCGCTAAACAAAATCACGCGCACTCAACTGGGTTTCTAAAACGCTTTGTTGTATATATTGTATTCTTTTCGGGATTTATTTCGCTTGCAATCTCTGTGGGCGTTGGGCAATCGCACTATTTTTGCTCGCATATCAATCCGTGCGATACTTTTTGTCGCGTCCACTCGCCGCGCCAGCAGGTTTACAAATGCCGCTTGGAAAACGCGCAGAGCGAGCGAGGCTACAGCTTTAATGTTCTCTTGGAAACTCTCAAATCTCCCGGTTTCTCTGGTTCGCCTCGCTCATGAAATTTACTTTTTATTTTGATTCCGGTTTTCGCTGTGACTTTTCACGCTCTCCTCTCCCAACTGATAAGATACTTTGCATTTTGCTTTTTGCTTTTTGCTTTGCTTTTGACTTTGACTTGTCCGTATTCTGTGTGGCGTGGATTTTTCATTATTTTTTGCCAATATTAAGTGCAATTTGTGTTAAGGTTAATATGGGGCTAGGTGGCGCTTTTCTGTCCCCCCATAAGCTATTAAAATACTTCACTTTTTGAGGCAAACGGAAACGATGGGGCCTTAAAATAAAACGGGTAATTAGAGTCGAGATTAATGTCTGCCACTGATTGCACTCGTTTGATATTTGGCTGCCAGGCCTTGAGCCGTTAACCTGGTCTGGTAAAATAGACGTATCCGGCTCTTCGTCTTGGCTACGGGATTAAAAAGAGGGCCAACGACAGTTAAATAACAACTCAGATTTGGAAAAGTGGTTAAAAAGTAATACGCCCTTATGATACAGTTCGTAGATTTTAACAAGTAACACGTAGGAACGATTATAAATACACGGTTCTCAGTTTCCACCTGATGTTTAGAACATTACATATAATGGCATTGAAATTGTGGGCCCAACATATTTCTATGGAGAAGCTTGTGGGAGCAACACATTTTTGTAATTTTCGCGAACAAAAGTGGACGTAACCTGCTGATTTTCGCAACACAGATAGATAATGGCCGTACCAATTTACTATCCAAATTGAGTGCCTATAGAGCTAAAATTGGGGATGCCACAGAATTTCGCGGTTTGCGGGGGTGCGGAGGGAGGCAGCCGATTTTTAAAATAAACTTGTGCTGAGCTGGTATCCCTAAAATCAGACCGTGCAATAAGTTTTTCACTATCTATTATAGTTTCCAAAATCTAAGCGTTCATACAGACAGACGGATGGACGTTCAGAGAATGAATTCGTACAAGTGTAGTACATATGTAATAGGGAGAAGGAAGCTTGTCCGATCTACCTAAATCGACCGGCTCTTGAAGCTGATCTAGAATATATCTATATACTCTATGGGGACGGAAAAGCCTCCTTCTCCATGTTACATACATTTGTATAAAAACTCTATATCCTTGTTCTATTTAAGAACCGGGTATAAAAAGAAACCAAACACCAATTTCGAACCCAATCAAATTAAAAAGTCCAAGTCCCAATGAGGTATATATAATAAACAAAATGTTAACTCTATTTGAAAATATTCCCGATAATCCTTCGAATAATTTCCGATATAAACATTTTTGATTTAAAATCACAAATGTGTTAGGCTTAGTATACTCGTACTTGTAGAAAACCCCCGCCCGGAATTAAAATTCCTGTATATGGTTTCATAATGAGTTGCTTTTTCAAGGTCTGCGGCAGCATTGGAAAACCGCAAGCATCCGACAACATTTGTAACTAAAAGATCGGTGACAGTCGCATTTTTACGAGTTAATAAGCCCCATCAGTTCAGTACTGCACCCCCGCCTTCTCCTGGCCGGGATATGATATATGAGCCGTAAATTGAAACTTTATATCAATGCCGACTTTCTGAGTAGATGGGGGAAAGATTTGCATACAATATTATTACAGCATCATCGACGGGCATCTGCGGTATACTTTAACGACTTGTTTTCACTCGTTGGCGAATTTAATGAAAATAAACAACAACTTTTCGTAGTATGTACGTGCGTTTTATTAAATGGCCAAAAGCGAATGCAGAGGAGTCGCTGGGATGCCTGCCCACCACGTAATCACTAGCGGATTGCCATAAAAAGTGTATCCTCAGCTAGAGAACTGTGTAAAAAAATTAAAAGAAAAATTTGCGACACCTCGGGCATAAAAATTGCAGAAGCCACAGATTCACAGATGTGGCAATAGTCGCCTTTTATGCGCCAATCGTTAATTAATTAATTAGACACCTTGAAATGCGGCATTCGATAAAAATCTTTACTCGCCGATGATATTTCCGGCTTAAAAGGCCCCATAGTTCAATAGCCGGCGGCGAACTTTAACCCACAACTGCAGCTGGAATCGGTTATTTGGGTCTTTGTTCTCCGCACACACCACACAATATGGGAACCTGACGCTCATGAATCACTCACAGCAACCCCGAACAGAAACAGAAACTCAACGGCCCAGAGCCAAATAAATAAATGTGCATGCGAAATAATCATAAAAAAAAACAAAGCTAAAAAGTGCCAATAGATGTACACACAGTGGAGCGTATGTATGTTTCGTAAGAATTGCAGATAAACAACCGAAAAAATAAAAACAGAAAAGGAATTTGCCTTTGAAATTGAGAGGGATAAATAGTTTTGAAAACCATATAGTACATTTATGATATGCAAGTGTTATATTCCTTACGATTACACTTTTTAAAAATACATTTAAAATAAACCCAACAGGTCAGCAGATAGTCGATCAGTTTCCAACAAAGTGACTAACTCCATTCCCTGTTGACGGCTGCTGTTCTATTGGGAGGGGAGAGGTTCAGCCAAGCGTTGCATTTTTGGTCAATTACGTTTGTCGCGCGGGTGGTACTCGTACTTGGCCAATTTTCAACTTCAAGCCCGGTTTTTTGGGTTCTGAATCAGATGGACGTGGTGGCTTTTTAAGCTTATTGTACGAGTACATACATTCAGCCTTCGGTCAGTAGGTGGACGTGGATTTTAAGTCTGAGTTTGTTAGAGTCTGGGTCGCTGGCATTGTTTGTTTTCTGTCATGCAACCGTACCCTGCCTCCCCGATTAAATAAAACCGGAAATGTGCATCCGCCTTACCAGATTTTTTTAAGGGCTAAATGTCAGCATTTAATTTGGTGAATCTACAAAAGTGCAACTACAACAAATTGGGTGAATTGTAATAAGTTTTCCCGGGCTTAAGCCATTTGGTTGCTGTAGATTGCGTACGATTTGTTGCCACATGTTGCTGCAACAGAGGATGCAACGCTCCGATGCGCCTGACACTTTTGCTCAGAAGTTGCATAAATCCGGCAACCGGCAGGCAAATTACCGAAACAGTTGCACTTTGGTTGAAAAATGGTTTCAGTCTTCTGGAAAACCCTTTTTAAAGGTAGCTCAACTTTTGTGAAGACTGAAATAAAAAATGAATAAAATAAAAACAGTTGTAAAATGAATGCGGCTGGCTTTGTTCTACGAAATTTATTGTAAATAAAGTTGTTAATATTGACTGCATACAGAAGAATTTAAAAAATTATGTTTCCATAATTCGCTCTGCCAATTTATCTGCTATAACTGGCTTTGAATTCATTGAGAAAACTATGAATTGGTATATACGGAAGTGTTCGGAAATCGTTTTTATTGTCCCAATCATAAAATAAGAAAACCTGCCAGTCAGGCTTTCCTTGAACCCAAAAGATACATACACGAGTACACATTTCAATTTAAAGTCAACAACCAAAGCGGAGAACTCAAATCTCTGTCGTTGCAACTAATGTGCATTACATTTCACAATTGTGTAATATTCTCTTGTCGCCATGTCTGTGGCTCCCCCTTTCGGAATGGAGTTGCTCTAAAAACGTGATGCAATTAGGCCTTTGCCGCGAAGAATAAAAAATGGATGCATTCTCGAGGGCCTCGAAAGGAAAAAAAAGACAAAAAAGTGTGAAAAGGTTGCCCCCAGAGTTATGATTATCGTTCATATACGTGTGTTCCTCTTGGGTCATTAGTTTTTCCCTTACACTCTTTTATATTTGAGTGTGAGAACTTTATGAATGGATACCTTGAGAAAGTTTGCATCAAATTACCGTGATTATTGCATGCGATGCAAACAAATTTGCAATTGCAAATTTGTAAACTTCTATAGAAATGTAGGGTGATGAGCCCCTCATCGCGGTAACTACATGTAATTGAAACCTCGAATCCCGAACTGCTTCCTCACTATGTGACACCCATTTCTCATCCATAAAGACAGTGTGCCACATGTGGCACATTGACCCAAGTGCCAAATACCAGGCCAGCTAACCTAGAAAAACCTTGGTGCCCATATACGAGTACATGACTTCCCCCGAATAATATTTTCTATTTTCTTTGGAGCCCCAACTTCAATGATCACAATACGCATTATTTTCGCCTAGCTATTAAACATTCTTCGAGGGCTTATAGTATCGAGGAACATCACTGATTGCTAGAAGTTGTGTGAAGGGAATAGGAGGGGAAAAGACCTACGACTGAAGCATCTGAGGCCGTGCTCAAGTAGACGTGACTGAGAAGACTCTGCTATGATCAATCCGGTCCGCTCTCTGTTCCGGAGAAAGCTGAAGCAGATTCATCAGCGGAATCGGCGACCGAACCCGGCAATCAGTGAAATCGCAGAACGATTCCTACGCGACGCTCCAATTTGTGTTCATGCAATTATTTCAAGTAACTCTGATTCCGAGTTGCCTGCGAGCTGAGAGCCAGGCCCATTTAAACGGTAGGGCAACGTATTAAAACTAAGTGCCACTTACTTGTTGCCGAAAAGCTTTTCCACATCCCAGAACTTGCGCAAAATGCCCTGCCAGCCAAAGAGATTGTCTCTATGGATCTATGCTCTGGCTCTAGTTGTGACTTTAAATGCACTGAGAGAACTTTTTGTTTTAGTTCTCTCTGTAACTTTCCTACTATATAAGATCAAGTCTTTAAAGGGAATCAATCCCATAATTTTTTCGAGCAGAGCCAAAGACTAAGCACTAAGCCGGGTCGACAAGGCTTGGAACACATTTAGTAGAGTTGGCTGATCATTTCGGCTATGTGCAATGCAATTTCTAAAACGTGATTCGTGCAGAGGCAAAATGCCAAACTCTCCTCCACCCTTCCCCCCAAAAAATAGGAAAACAAACGCCACCTCCTGCTCAAAACAAAAGCCCATTAATAAAATTTGTGTCTAGCGTTATTTTTCGTCTTACCACCGGGTTTTGTCCTAAACGGTTGAGACCGAACTTGGAGGCAAGTTGATGTTGGGAAAACATGCCACAGTATCGCAATGTATTTTTTTATTTTTATTTCTTTACGAATTTTGGCTCTGCCGGGCCATTTAGATCAAATGAAACCGCTGATCGTGTCGATCGATTGCCATTTTGTGTGGGCTTTTCCCCTTTATTTATACAGAATTGTCTACAGCTCTTAATTTTTGTTAACGCGCAATCGAAACGAATTTAGTTCTTTCGTTCTACTCGTACTTTGAAAAATTAAACATTTATTGGAGCCCCTACATATATGTAGTAAGTGGTTGTCAATACAGTTCCATAAATTTTGGCATAGGCGCCGACGTGGAGGGTTTTCTTTCTTTTGCGGATCTGTAGATTCGCTAAAAATGGTCATGGAGATGTGGGTGGACATAATTGGGCTAATAAAAGTTATTGTCTTTGTAGCGATGACTACTTAATCGTGGCAATGATTTCATTGCCACAATTTGTTCAACAATTACAAAATTGTTGAAGAATGGAAAGCCACCAAATTTGTTGATACTGTTTCTTGAAATATAAGACATAGCGACAGTTTAGTATCAAGTGCAATTAGCATTGGAGAATCTGCTGCTTGAAATGGTCCGTCAGCATATCCGTTGAATCGCGTCCTTCGTGTTCAAGTTAATACTTTATGACTGCATTCAGGAGAACACTTTACTCCTCCATCTCTGGAGGGGGAATTATGGAACCAAATCAGCGCGGTTCGGTACGCGATCTTGCGGTTGCAGGGCCATAAACCAAGTGACCACCTGGGAGCGAGTCAATCGTCGGCCATAAAGAAAACTCTTTATGAGCAGCTAGCTAATAATGACAAAGTCGTCGGACTTCAGGGACAGAGGATATAGATGATGGGGTGTATGGTACATAATGCCAGACCTGTGGGACCGGCATTTTCGTTTGAAGATAATAAAGATCTCACTCGAATGTTTCGACTGTGCAAAGGAGAACTTGTAGGAAACATGTTTTTCAAATTTAGCAATTTATTTATTAAATAATTCTTTATATTTTATTATGGTGACATTGCTGGGCAACTCTCATTTTGGTCTCTAAGAATATTGAATTAAACTTCAAAAGAAGTCTAATCGGAATTAACTAGTTTAATACGTCCAATGATGGGAAAAGACCACATTGACTGAGTTTCGATTAAAAAAATCATGAAAATGCAGCCCCACACAGGAGACTGAGAAAGAGAGAGTGAGAACTAAAGACGTGGATTTGCAACCTGAGCGCACTTTCATTTTCAGCTGCCCGCCGCATAATTAATTGCGACCGAAAGCGGACGACGATTTTTCGTGGCGGCAGAAAGTAAAACAACTAAAAAATAAACAAAAAATCGATCCCCATTGGAAGGAACAACGAACCTGAAGCTGCAGCGTCCAGTAAACCGGATCAGTGCTTGGATCGGACTGCGGCAACTTTCTTCTTGCGGCTTCTGACATACTAAACTGACTAAAACTGACGCAACGCAGCGTGTGGCAAGTGCAGCCACAAGTGCTGTCGCAAAATGCGACACTCTTGCAACGCCCACGTTGCAAGATGCGAACTAAGGAAGGTAGGAGATGGCAGTTTCCTTTGCCACTCTGAATTCAAAACTCAAATGGATGTAAAGCGGTAGCTGCCTTGTGTAGGTTGAAAAGACCAATTCAAACGCTGCTAGGGATACCCTGCACCCAGGAACATTGCTCTCGCAAAGTGAAAATCCTCCAATAAAAAATTAAAAAAAAAAAAATACCACCTTCAAATGTTATTGAATACAATAAACTGAAATAATTTTAGTTATTTTTGCTTAATAATCCTAATCGGGGGACTCGTCTTATAGTCACCAAAAGGCACGCCCACAGCCCGAACTAAAGTCCGAATCTGCTCGATGCCATCGACAGTGCAGACTGACAGAACCAGTTTAATGGCACATGAAATTTCACCAAAAAGATCTGTGAATCTCCCAGGCCTAGCAGGGTAATTTAGGGGGCGGAGGGGCAGGTGGAAGCCACCTAGGAGGCGTGCCAAGTTGATTTGCTTAAAAAGAAATTCACTTTCCTTCGACGGCTTTACATTTTCAAATTTTCTTTGCCAATGTCTGTCGTTGATGCTTATTTTTTTGGGTCTGCGTGACGAGACCTGGGTGCAGAGAAAAACATAGTTTTTTATATAACAAAAATTTTAAAATTATAATTTCAAAAATCACAATTTTAATTGGAATTATAATGAATTTGGATTGTATGTCTGAGGCGACATGTTTAATAGGTAACTTTAGTAAATATTTTTGTGTGTATTGCAAGCCTGTCATGGGCAGAGCATGGCAAAGAAGGTCACAATTTTTGTTGTAGATCATGAGAGGATCGGCTGCTGCACAAATCCCATGGGGCGGTGAAGGCGAATTGGTGGTCAAAAACTAGGCACTGGGACTAGCGAAAAAAAAAACACAATTGAATGCATCGCCTTGCATTGGCAATGAGCGCAAAAATACTTTTAATGAAAGTTGGCACTTTGCTTTTTCGGATTTATCTGCAAGCTTTGTGTATCCTTTGGTTTGGTGGTTTTTATTTGTGGCAAAAAGTAACAGATTTTCACAGAAGCCATGGAGGTGTTTTCGGTTGGCTAATTGGATTTAAACAATGGATGGTTTATGTTGGTTGAAATCCTTAATTGGCCAGACATCAAAACAATGCCATTTTTTTGGGACGCAGTGTAAATCGCATCAACGAAATAACCACCTGTTAGCCAAGAAAAAAAAAATTTAGTGGGCTAGTATCACTTTCACAATTTTTGCCTAAAATTAGAAAATACAAATTATAATTTGTCCTTGTGAAGATATAAGATCTATACATTTTTTTCACACGTTCTTTAATGCAACTTACATCGAGTACCGATCTTGCATTAACCTTTAGGAAAACAACTTTTTGCGCATCTGCTCTTTAACAAAGAAACTCATAATTTTATTGATTGCTATTAAGTGTTATGTTCACGCTGTCGAAATCGTGTGTGAATATAGCATAAACAAATTACCAAAATGTGTGCTTTAAATATGGAGTCCCCAGCAAAGAGGTATAATTATGAAGTCACCGTTTAAGAGAGTGTTATTTGTTTCGAGTGTTGATATTGTGTAGAATTTATGTATGTATTGCTCCTATTCCCCCTTATCCTTCGGGTCATCCAACGGAATGCCATTGTGCAGCTTGGACCACTTGGGGGTACTGAAGACCGCCCAAGCCGGGATGATCATCATCACGATCAGGGATCCCCAGCCAAGAATAAATCGCTGCCCAGTAGACATGGGCCAGCGTGGTGGCCCGGCGGTGGGCTGGTAGTTGCGTACCCAAATCTTTCGGAACTTGCTCATCGGAGTCTGAACCAAAGAATTCTCCATCGCTCCTCGCACGTGCTGAATGGGGCGCTGCAGCAGTTTGCGTACCAAAGTGAAACTCATTGTATTCTGTATAAGAAAATTTATAAAAGAAAAATGAACTTAAAAATTTCCTTTCGTAATACTGACCAAAGTAAAGTGTCTGGTTTTAGTAAAGGAGAAATATGTTATGAGCGTAGACAAATATTAACCTGACTGCTCACAAAAATGGAAGACCCAGGCCTACTAAACACACAAAGAAAGGAAAAACAAAAACTTTCAACAGGAAGTCAAGCCGCAGTTCAAACTCAAAGGTTAAACACACATTAAAAATGCAAACGAAAGATGATATAAACGCCGCTGGGCCTCCTTCTGAATTCAATTACAATTTTTCGGATCCACAGACGAAGCACTCAAGGCAGATGTGAAATTTTAATTTGCCATTGCGTGTGCATACAATTGAGTGGTGTTATTCGGATTTGGAGATACATGTGGAGATACATGGGGTGGGATTATACGAAATGTGCAATGAACTAACCGTCATTGGATTAAGTTTTTATCATTTAAGTGAACGCGGTTAAATTAGTTTCATACACATGGGTATAATGATATCCAAAATTGTGTTTATTTTGTTGTTTCCAAACACATCACACTCTGTAATGCATCCCACGACAATGTTAAAGAAAAAATGTAGTTATTGTCCTTATTGGACGGATGTTAAATAACGCAATAATAAAGAAACCACATTCAATATTTTTGTTTGTTTTAATGATTATTCATAGCATTTACAATATTGTATTTGCAAAATTTTTTCTGGAAGTAGCATTTAAATTGTAACGTTATCTCTAAACACTAAACAGTGCTGGAAAATGTTCAAGCTTGATTTAGCCTTTTCCCGCTAAATACACCGCTTACCAGCACTGTTTCAAAAAAGTAAACAAACCATAATATTCGATTTCCATTCGGGACAAATTGTAAGGACTAGCAAAATGCCAATTAAATCAAACAACAATCCAAGCGCAGAGTGAGTGTTGAAGTCTCAAAGGCATTAAATGCAATATATCCTATCTGAAAATAGCAGATTGCAACAAGCACACGATGCGAAAATCACACAAATCGAAGAGTTTATCAACGATGTACTTAAAGAGGATCTCCGGCAACTGGAAACGTGCATCAGACAGTACAACGAGGACATAATGGAGTACGTGCAGCTGAAGAACACGCTGGAAACATTTGAGAC
Organism: Drosophila ironensis; assembly: GCA_021223825.1. Lineage (NCBI taxonomy): Eukaryota > Metazoa > Arthropoda > Insecta > Diptera > Drosophilidae > Drosophila > Drosophila ironensis. The sequence continues at coordinate 31,121 of JAJJHQ010008832.1, read as the reverse complement.
CCACCTGAAGGATGGGTACAAAACGCAGATCAACATCGGCAGCAATGTGTTCATGCAGGCGCGGGTCCGTCAAATGGATCGAATTCTCGTAAACGTAGGCAAAGATGTGTACATAGAGATGAGTCTGTCGGAGGCGGAAAAATTTAGCGATGTCCGCGTGAAGATACTTACCAAGGAGTCGGATGTACTGCGGGAGGAGAGCATTCGTAAGCGGGCTCAGATCAAAATGGCCTTGCTAGCGATCAGCGAGCGAGCCAACTTAATACAGCAGGAGGACGGTCAACAAGTAAACTAGGATTGCGTTAGTTTGTCCAGCAGATGTAATAGATGTACAAAAATGTCGATATTTATCACTCAATCAATTTGATTATTTATCAATAATCAAATATAAGAAACTAGATTCTATTTTTTGTGTGACTCTCAATGCTGGTACTCAAATTATCGTAACGAATGTGGGTACCAACATTCAGACGTATATTGGGTATATTTGTAGAAACATCAATCATTATTCAATACTGCAGTTATTAGATAAGACTAATGTAATTGTTTTGGGCGCATATTCCCATAAAACTTGCAATCTTTGTTTTACAACTTTCCCGAATGTGTATCTTTACATCCGTAACCTCCCATTGTTATAATACCACACCTTCACAAGCACTTGGTTTTATTGTTTGTTTTCTACCTTCTTAATTTATAAAGATAATTTACAAAATACGCGTTTCCAAAGCACATTGGCCAAAATATTTTTAGTGGGAGCGTTGTGGGTGCACCAAGTGTAGAGAGTGGACTTCCCTCTGTCCATTCGGTTTCTACCTTCTTAATTTATAAAGATAATTTACAAAATACGCGTTTCCAAAGAAATATTGGCCAAAATATTGTTCGTGGGAGCGTTGTGGGTGCACCAAGTGTGGAGTGTAGACTTCCCTCCGTCCATTCGGGGAATCGGAAGGAAAGTGGTAGGCGTTCGGTTGCTCTTTAGTATCAGGTGCTCGAGGATCGATGGAGGTTCGGGAAGCCCGAGGTCCGAGCAGTTTCCCTGCGGTAGGAAGGCCTGCCTCCACGAAGACGTGGTGCCAATAGAAGTTCCTCAGGCCTCACCATATTGGCAGTCGAATCCAGGGTCCGGCATTGAACCGACACCCGCCGGGACGTGGTTGAAATATTCCGTAGTCGTCTGGCCATCTACGGGAATTAATAATAATAATTAGTAATATCACTCGGAAAAAGTATCCAATAGGAGGGCTAACCGGTGTCCAATTGTTGTCCAATATTGTAGGGTTTTAATTAAATTTTGAGGAGAAAATTATCAATTGTGTATTTAAAGTATATATTTTTGTAGTAAAATTAGTAACGTAATTTTACTTGCAAGTTGCAACCAAAAAATACTAATACATGTAAAAGCTTAACGAAACTCACATCGTTGCCTTCTGGGTAATTGTTTCTTGCGGAGGACAGACGTCTGGATGCTCCAGACTCGCCGGGTAATGCAGTAGATGTGCCATAATTCACAGCTTCCTTGACTCGTTTCATTTCGCACTCGAGAAGTTGGTAGTTGTCGAAAAGCTTTCGATAATCCTCCGCGAGAAAATGGTTTTCACCCAGAAGAATGTTAATGTGCTCCTCTGCTCGCTTTACACACTGCCGCATTACCTCGTCTGCCCTCAATTGGGCATCTTTCCACTGCCGGAACGATTGGATGATCTGTTTCTGCTTGACGTTGACCTCCATTTGTTGTCTAAATTGAACCGGGAAAGCAAACAACAGGGAGTCATATTATCGTTTTAAGATGGTCGTAGTTAATCCTACTTACTTAAGTTGCAACTGAATCTGCTGGCACTCCGCTCCGATTCCGCGCACATTTGCTCGGATGGCCTCGTTCGCCTGCTCCAGATCTTGGACTATCTCGCGGTGATGGCAGTCTTGCTGTAGCAGTTGCTGTTGTAAGTCCTTTATTAGGGCGCGACTCTTGTTTAGCTCGCCCTTGCCAGAGCACATCTGGTATTGGAAGGATTTTTCGCGACCTGCTGCTTCAGCTTCTTTCTCCTTCAGAGCGATCACCTCCTCGCGCAGAATTTTACGCTGTTTAAAGGGAGATTGGAAAATTAGAAAATGTCTCGTCAAATACTTTAAACACCCACCTCCGTTTTCAGTTCCTCATGCCTTGTCTCCGCCTGCTCCAAACGGGTCTGGAGTCCTTGAATTTGTCGCTTTGTGCTTTTCAGTTCTTGAGACTGATCCTCAAAATCGGCCGCCAAAGTCTCGTATTTATTGGCCAATTCCACGCGCTGGGTGTTCTGTCCATTTATTTGACCAGCGAGATCTTGCATTTTGCGGGAATTATTAGCTGGAAAATATATCAATATTAGATAAATGCGTGATATTTATCCTTCATTCTTTAAACACACTATTCTTCGTTTTCAATTCACGTAACTCCTCCTTAAGACGATTGTTCTCATTGACATCAGAGTAGCTGCTGATCATCGATTGCAAGTGAAGGATTTGTTCATTACGCTCCTTCAGCAAGATCGTCAATCCTTCCATTTGGCAGCTAAGAATCTCATTCTAGAGGGAAAACAAGGTAAATAAAAATTAAAAAAAAATAGTCTAGTATAATTGTGTCAATAAGTCGTATTTGATTGTGGTGCCAACTTGTTTCTCCAATTCGCAGTTAATGTGTGGAGGAGGATTTTCAATGTGTAGTTCAGGTTCCGGGCAGGTTGGGATGATGGATTTTTGCTGGTTTTGTTGTTGCTGTTCCACCTGCTCGTTCAGCTCTTCCAAATCCCTTTTAAACTCATCGATAATGCTCAGATAGTTATCCCGCGTGGCTTGTAGGATCTCCGACTGTGTCTGGCAATGAAGGAGCGTGTCCTGCAACTGCTGGCGATGCGGACAATCGGCCGTTTCCTGCTCGTTCTATAAATGTTTCCGTATTGAATTCGATTTCATCTGCCTTCAAGCAGCAAACGCTTACCATGACAGATAGTTAAAAACGCTATTACTAATGCTTTTAGAATAACCTGTCACTTGTCAATTTATTTATTTATATCTGTATCTGTACGTTTTTTAGTTTAAACCGAGCGCGCGAGCCCTTCGTGTCACTCTCATATTGCATGGACACAGAAATACTATATATTCGATACGAATTTCGAATTTATTAGGCTTTCATTTCCTTTCAATAATATTGCTATTAAAAGTTTGTCACGAAAATAAAACCAAATCGAGCGTAGCCGTTAGCCGTAGGTGGCAAGGTATCGGGTTTCAAATAGTTTCGTTTCTTTGGCACTTTGGCAACACAAGTCAAACAACTATAACATACAGCGTTGATTTTTTTTGTTGGGAAGGTGCATGCACATACAAAGAGTAGCGCCTACCTCTACCTCTTTTAGTTTTATAGATATTATTATATGTATATATGTATGTTACATACAATAGTAGTAGTATGCCCGACTGTTTGACACGATTTGAAAATAAAGTTGCAGCGGGTGGCAGGCAAATAATATCGTCTGTCTGGGTCTTGAATTGATTACAGTTTTGTTCCTCCGTTTTTTACGTTACTTTTATTTTGAGAGGGGAAGCGTGGCTACGCGCACTTAAAACACTTTTAAAGGCATATTATAAATGGCGGGGGATCTGAACAAGCAGGAGCAAGAATTTGATAGGCCGGTGAAAATCGATTAAGACTCGGAGGGCAATGAATTGTTATGATTTTCCAGTAAAGGATTGTCCTCGCTCACATAACCCATTCTTTATCCCAAACGGGCGTCTTTATCCAAAACTGACTTCAAGTTGCACATTTACAGTTTTCACAACATATTTTCACCTTCCCCGCTCGCAAAACACTCGAAAACAATTTGCAATTTTTGGCCAACTTTTCGTGCCTTGCCGGGAAAAAAAAAATAAAAGAACTTAGTGAATGAACAGAAAAGTTTTGGTAGGTACTAATTGCACGCTTTCACCCGCGACTTTGGCGTGAAAGGCAAATCATGCGACGAAGGAAAATGTTCGGTTGAAGGTGAGGGAGTGCCACTAATTAGGGCTCGTAAATTGTGAGGTTTTTTGGAGTTTGTTTGTGTGTTGGCGGTAAAAAAGGAAGCTAAATGGAGCGCGATTTTCCCGGTGCCGATTCCTGGCGCTTCCTTGATTTGTTTCACGCGACTAAACAGCAACCGCCGACGGATGACAGGATTCTGAAGCGAGCGACTCCGGTTGCAAAACGCCGACGACCCGGAGACAACGGCTTTATTCGCGCACTTTTGTACCTCCTGTTTGCTGCCTCCGGCTGTTTGATTTTGCGCCAAGCACTTTCATGGAGAGATGATCGCGTGAGGGTATCAAACTAAGTTCTACAGTATTCTACGTATTAGACTTCTGCATGAATGCATCCAAAACGACAAATGAATCACTCATTCTAGGTTGCACCCAGTTTTTTTTTCATAACAGTATATTTTTTGTGCCATTTTCTTCCGGGCTATAGAGTATTAAGTATTAAGTATTTTTAAGAACACTACACTACTGTACAGATGTCATGCTAAAAATGAGTACATTCATACAGAATTCTACTACGTATCTTCTATTGCAGTACCAATTTTGACAATACATTGAAAATTACGGCACTAATTTTGCAAAATATTTAATTTTACATCAATAAAAGGTGTGCGATTCCTCTGCCTAAGATTTAAAATATATTTGGCAAGCATTTTTATAAATTCAAAATGCAAATTGACAAAAAAAAAATGAAAAAAAAAAGGGAAAACAAGAAATGTAGAACTTTCTGCTCACGAGGATCCCGGGGCTGTCACCTCCGATGCCTCCTACCCTTTTGACCCCTATCCAACAATCCTAGCCCCAAGCCCCAAAACGCTCCTCGGCTCTCATCGATATGCATATCACTCTGGTCGCCTTGCCTCGCGTGTCGATTGTGGGTAAATAAATAACACGAAACCTATTTCCGATTCGCTCCTTTCCCGGGGAAGCTACTGAAAATCGTTTGGAGTGGGAGGAACAAACCACCTGCGCCCACTCCACCCAGCAATTGCAGTTGAACTTACAGCAGACTTTTCCACAATAAATACATTCGCACACGATTTGTATTTGTCGAAAATAAACCCGAAGGGGAGTTGAAAAGGAATCTCTTTCATTTTTCCCCTACGCGAAATAAATGGGTAAATAAATCAGACAACTCGAATGCCAACAATATATGTATATAGGGGTATAAATACATACTCCTATATACTCGTATAGGCTTACCTTTCCCAAAGGCGAATGTCATTTACCACATAAGAAAATGCTATATGCACAAAAAGTATTCCATGGACGTATTATCGTGGGATGTTTTATTAAATATGAAGATATTTCTAAATATGATTCAGGCATTCTCTTAGGATAAACCAAAATTAAAGTTGTATACTACATTTTTAACCAAACCAGTACCCCCTCTACTAAGCTTCTGGTCTAATTGTAACCATATGGACTTTAGTTGATTTATGTACAGTAAACAAACTCCTAGCAGGGTTTTTTGGCGGGAACTATTTTTATGATAAATAACTTTACAACTTAGACATACGTATAAGGGACGAACTTTAGGCTAACTTTTTAACTGCTAGCTTGCTTATGAATTACACTAAACATAGTTTTTCTATTCGGTTTTGGGCCAACAAGTGACACAGTTTACTTGGTGGGACGCTTTGATTTTGTTGATGTTGATGTTGATTTTGCTGTAGCTGTAGCTGTAGCAGTTTTAGTGGTTGATTTAGTTTTGGCTTTGAACTCTTTTCTTTGTGTAGCTGTTTTCGTATCGGTTTTCTGCGTTTTGATATCAATATTATTGGTTATTGTGAAATCAGTTAATTGTGCTTGAAATTGGAGACCCAGATATACTTACACGAGCCTCGTCTCTTTCTTCCTGTTTTGATTTTGCCTCAAATAAACTTGCGATTGCCTCGCAAAAAGGGTTTCCTGTGGAGCCGTCTTTGAAAATCTCACTGTACGAGAACTCGGACAAACTCTAAAGGAAATAAGATTCCATTTAAATGAAGCAACTAAATTTTTAAAATACATACCAGATTGCAAATCTGTTCAGCCATTTCCTTTAAAATACAACTGGTCCGCTTATTGATGGCACATTCCGCCTCAAAATCAACCTTCAGTTGTGAAGTGGCAACTTTTGGAAGGGATTCAAGAGTTAATCTCGATCAAATTTAAAAACCAGAATTTTAAAAATACACACTTTTCGACTCCGTACTCTGGCGCTGAAGTTTGCATTCTAGTTCACGCTTACAAGAGCTGAGTGTGTGAATACGTCTCTTGACAGCATCCAGCAATTGGACATCCGGATCATCCGAATCCGATTTTTCTTGTGGCATGCTTGTTTGATTAAGATCCAAATCCAAGAGTCTTAGTTGATCGCGTATGAAGTTAAGTTTTTTCTCAGTCTCCTTTCGATCAGAGGTCTAGATAAAAAAAAAAAGATTAATAAATGTGTTTTAAGTAACAATTCCAAAACCTACCAACTCCTTACGTCTTTCTTCTATGGATTGTAACTCCTGTATTTTTTGCAATTCACAGACATCTGTGATCTCTTTATCCAGGATACGCAGAGCCTCACTCACCTGCATTTCCTGATTGCTTAGGTCATTTTTTGCAATTGTGTCGCATTCGGAGGATGCCTCCAATTGATCCCCATCACCATTATGATCCGTTATTGGATTGGACATGGTTTCCAAACACTGGTTCAACTCTTGAAGCTATTTAAAATCGAAAGCCAAAATAAGTGGTGTGATGCTTTTTTAAATGTCTTATGGGACTGGTTTCAAAAAATCGTCTAATTTTTCTAATGTAAGTTCGCGACAGTGACGATAAATATGATTGTTGATACTGACAATAAATTCACACGTTGCTACAGACGGAAAAAATTGTACTGAATCTCAATAAAAGATTACTTACTATCTGAAAAGTGACTTTTTAAGCAAGGGGAACACGATTCGAAAATGTCTACAAATTATTTCGGCTGCTCTTTTTTGCCCAATATTAAAACACCTCTCACCTGCTCGTTTAGTTGAGCTATGCATTGATCTTTGAAAAGCAGTTTTTGCCTGGCAGTTTGAACAATGTCTTCCAAACTGCAGATTTGGGATTTCAGGAAAACGGCCTCGTCATGCTTGGCAGCCATCTCGTTGACCAGCGATTTCATGCACTCCGACATCTACATACAAATATGTAAAATACCCATTATAACTAAATGCAAAATAAATTTATTCAACGAAACTATAAACGGGGAAACATTTCACTTATTTTGGGGCGGGGAAATGAACCTTACAAGTCCAATTGCAACGACTCTTACAAACACTGCTGCCTCCTTGGCCTACCTTCTCGCTCTCACTTTCCGGCACCTGATCCTTCGACACTCCCAACAATTGGTTGACCGTCAATGTTTCCAGGGTGAGGTTACCGGTGTCCCAGCAGTTGCGGTGATAGGCATTCTGCACCAGCTTGATGATCGCACACAGGTCCTTGCGGAGCTTTCTGTTTTCATCCAAGGACTGCTGTTGCTCACCCTGCACCGCCTGGAAGCAGCTGACGATCTTCCCGTAGGCTTCCTCCTCCAGTGCGTTTACATTTCCCAGTATTAAATTGTTTACATTAAGCAGAAAGTCCACCCACTCCTGGAATGTCACAAGGCGAAGCTGCGAGCTGTGCTGTTTTAGGGTTAGACGATGAAATAAAAAGTTTTGCATATTAATAATTAAAGTTTATATATATCAGGGTATTAATCTAAGATCTTTTGTAATTTTTTCTACCAACATAATCGTGATCCAATGAAGCTAATTTATAATGTTTTTCTCGTTTTAGGAGCATTAATTTATGCCTTAATTGTAAGACAGGTAAGTGCGGAATTATTATAATTGACAACTTGTCAGATTTTTTTTAGTGTGGATAGCCTTGTTCCTCTCACCGTTGAATCCCCTCCCTGTTCATCTAGATTGTCGATCTCTTGCAGTCTGTTTATGAAAATGTTGTTTAGCTCAAAGTTAACCTGCTCGGCATCTCCAGGGGCATCGCGAAATTTCTGTAGGAGACAGCGGTAGTGTTCCGTGCAGAGGGGCTCCAGGTTGGAATTGCATTGAACATGGCCCGCGGATGTACTTCGTGCTATTTCCAGATTCTGCCCATGGGCTTTCTTCATGTTCGACTGCGACTGATGTGGTTGGCACGCCGAACTGGCACTTGAAGTTGGTTTTGGACTTTGGCTTCGAACTGAAGTGGACGAGGGCGATGCCGGTCTTGGACACTTAATGCCCATAGATCTCTTATCCAGGACGAATTCGGGACGTTGGCTCATGATTTCGCTGGGTTTATTTTATCCTTCCAACTCCAAGTCAAAATAGCATCAAATCAATTAACAATTTTCTAGTGTGCTGCTCGTGTGGATAGGTTGAACAACTTTTCAAATTTGAGTAGTTTTGCAAATGATACTCTTCATGTTAATTTTTAGTCCGGACACCGGACTAAATGCGTAAGGTAAGATTTGCAAACGTCGCGACGCGTCGGAACGTTCACTTTTAGTTTCTCAGAAGGCCTAAGGCACCCCCGCCTATCGAGAATTGTGTTAGTAATAAACACAAGAGGCACAGTACGCTGTGCATTTGCTAAAACACAAAAAAAAAAACCAAACACTTGCAAAGATGCAAAAATTTATGAGAAATAAAACAAAACACGCGCAAAAGATTAAATACAATCCGATTCGAGCCTTGACGGCGACGTCAGCGTTGCGTTCTCATATCTTTGTTTGTAGTCTTCTGACGTAGCCAACCTATGTAGTTTTTGTTTTTTTTTTTATATTTGTTGCCTCTTATTGTTTTTTGAGCCACACACGCGTATTAAGTGGTATACGATTTCAGGTGGTTGTTGCTATTCTATTTTTTTTTTTTGGTTTTGTGTTTTTAGTTGCTTTTAAGCAAGCCGATCTGAATTCCGCGAGTTCAGACAGAGAACGTTTCGCCTGGAGAACGGAGCTGAAACTGAATCTCGATCGTGCACTGAAGCGATTCTCTATATTTTCGTAGTATTCCTCAGAGCAGCGTTTCGCTCTCCCGCTCGTTTCACTTGAAATTGTATTTTTTGAGCCAGAGAATCTGCTTATCAGTGCGTTGAATCGGCTAAGATTGTTTACCCCATAACTTAGCGATACGTAAACGTATACACTATACTTATGAATATATATGTATACGTAAATATGTCTGTATGTAGGTACATATAGAGACCGCCAGTCATAGCCAAAATCGCTGCAAATTTCGTATAATCGTGCGAGGAGCATTTGCTTTGCGATAATTTTTGCGTAGGCCAATTCAAAGTTTCGATATGGGGCCGATAAGCTGACCCAACGTTTTAAGCCCATTATCTGCTTTGTGTAAACATACAAACATACATAGGATAATGTATGTATATCAAAGGGATTCCAGGGATATCAAGTACCAGGCGAAAATAGCAAAATAACCAAGTCTTAAATGTTAACGCTCATTATACGTTTTATTTTTACGAAGAAGAACAAAAATTGTATTTACAATGTTTTAAATCGCTCTTCCTTTTTTCTCCATACTTGTTTTTTGTTCGGTGTTTTATTGGGTTTTTCGTGTATTTCCTTTTTTATTTAAAAATTAATTGTTTGCGTCCTACTTAAGTCAAATAAAACGGCTGCAATTGTGTATTTCGGAATAGATAGCTCCGTACACATCAACTAATAGATAAAACAACTTTTATACAGTTATCATAATCACTTTGCTGCAAACACGTGCGTTTAGGCGTACACAAAAATGTTAAGACAGGAATACAAATTTTGCAAAATTATTAAATTCTCTTCACAATCTCTATGTCTAAAAAATATGAATTCCATGTTTATGCTTCGTTTTCGAGGGATTCGCATATTTTCTGAGGCCAGACGTAAAAATGTACATCAAACGCTCGCACTAAAATTAATAATTCATTTATAAATTTATTACTTTAGCTATAATTATAATTACTAATCATTTTTGTTTTTATTTTTTATTTCTTGCTTAAACTGTTAATAATTTTTTACGCAACTTTATCTGCTTAGAATTTAGGGGCTTTTGCATTATGCATTACTCTTATGTATGTTTGCTTGGCGTACGATTCATGTGGCTGGATGCGTCGAAGAAGGGGTGCTTGTGTGTTTATGTGTGTGGTGTGTGTGGCTTGTGGTTTACACTTAATGCTAGCTAAGCAAAACAAAGAAAAATACCGGAAACGATTTAGAGAATATTAAGAAGTATATTAGAAGGATAATATAGCAGCTGAGTTGTGAGATGGCTTGCGATTATCCAATTGCATTTTTCTTTCATTTAAACTGTTCAATTTTGAATGTCAGGCTCACGAAAATGTTGGCTTTAGCGGGATAAAGGTTATTTCACATTTGGAGGGGGTTGGGGGGTGGGGCGGGGTGTGCGCACTTTGTTTAATTGATTTTAGCGTCGCTGGATAGGTCGGTCATCTATATAATCTTGGTCAAAATTATAATTGCTGCTCGAATTCGGTTCAGGCACCTGCTACTCGGGCTCTCTATCCTTTGTGTACTGTTGTTTCATTTAGCAATTCGAAGATGAGTATGAGCCTGATCGTCGAGATTTGTTTTGCGGCGCTTCCAGTGGCCTAAGCCAAATAGTTGTACACCTTGCGGTCCTCGGCCGATCGTTGCAGATACTCGCGCTCGATGAGGCCCTCGATTCGCTTCTTGATGAAAACGGGCGAGGGCAAGAAACGCGACTTTAGCTGCGACGTAACGTCCGAAACCAGCAAGTTGTGCTGCACAAAAAAAGGTGCGAAAGTTGAAAACTGCTTCTTAAGAATCTCAATCCAATGACACTTACCGGCATGCGTTTGCGCGCCTTCATAATGCGCACAATAGCTGCCTCAATTTCGTGTTTCCGATCCTCATCAACCTTGCCACGCGTTTCCTTACGCTCCGGCTCCGATTCACCTTTGGCGGCCACAGTTTGTATCTTTACCCTGTCGAAATAAAATTGAGATGTTAATAGAGAATGGTCCCCAAAGATCATAATTCGCATCCGATGATCCCTTCATACCGGTGGAACTTAGAGACGAAGGCATCATTCACATAGAATTCATCCGTAGGCTCAATATCCTTGGTTTTCGTCTTCGAATTGCGCACTAGCAATCGCTGCGCTGGCTTGCCCATGGACAAAGATTGAAGAGCGCGTACAAGCTCACGTTCCGGTATGTCTGTCTCTTGATGAATATCATCGTAGGTTAGTAGATCGCGGTTATTGAACAGCAGAAGAACGCACATCTGTAAATAAAATATGAGTACGCCATACATACGCTAGTAGGACCTCAAAAAAACTCACCTGGTACGTAGATACTTGCAGAATGTGCTTGCGTGTGGTGGTCGGGACAGCACAGCCGCTTGAGCTTGAGCTCGGTGCATCTTTGTCCTTCTCACTGTCGGCTACCTTGCGGCCATAAAACACAGCGTTTATATAGGCGGTACCTGCGTATAGATAGATAAACGAGTTAACAAAAGGTAAACCCCATTCGAACATTAAACTCACCCATTTGAGGTTGTAGCGTCAGCTGACGACCTGAGTGCTTATTTAGGTAAAAGTTCTTGAAAATGTCAAAGGCTTCGCGGGGTGCGGCGGGTATGTTGCAGTTGGGAGTTGCTGTCTGTTTTGTGCAGTTTCAATTTAGTTAATTTTAATATTATTTCATTAGTAGGCGAAATCGACGGGTACATACCTGAGTGGGCCAAAAGCCAGTGGTTAGTATGCGTACTGTAAGCTCCACACCGCCCAGTGATAAATTATTACTATTTACAAAGTTTTTAAACTCATCCATGATCGTATTGGAGACAGACATGTCTTTAAACATGCCCTCAAGCTTTGAGGTAAATTGACAGCCGCATTCAGTCTGCAAAAATTGGTCAAGCATAAATATTAGCCACACTCAAGAGTAACTACTAACCCACCTTTAGTTTGGATATCATGTTTTTCTCAAAATCGTCTGAGACTGATTTGTTTAGCAACAATCGCTTGGCTAAATGCGTCTTGTAATAGCGCTCAAAGACATCTTTCTCCAATAGGAAACGGAAGAGCACCATTGTCTTGTCCAGTATGGATTCAATCTCTTGCTCACTCATCTGCAAAAAAATCGACACGATCGTTTTGTTTAATTGGTCTCAACCGACTCCGCATAAAATACTCACTCCTTTGCCGCCCTTTTTCAGTTTGTCATCGATGAATAGCGACAAATACTCCGGTGATTTGTTGTTCAGATTCAGAAAATGCTCAAAATCGGACGAAATTACGTTCTTGAATATGCGATCATTGCTAAACGAGTGAACCAGAAATTGATCGAAGCGATCCTTCAGGTCTAGCAGATTCTGCACAAAAGTAATAGGGTTTGTGTTGCCGTTCTCCTCCTCCTTAACAAGCATGCGTCCCTGTTCACGCAAATACGCCGACATCGTATCTGCTATTACCTTCAGACCCTCTTCCTTCAGGCGCGAAAAGAGCTTGTATGTGCAGGCCAGGTCTTCGGTCTTTGAGTTCTTGATCATGTATACCACACCAGAGTTCTCCATTTCGACAATTGGTCGCATGTGTTTCTTAATCAGCTCTTCCTCGACGACGCGCACGATGCGCGGTTCCGTGTCCTTGTCCAGATAGAGGGCCGCCCGGGAGGATTCCTCCGTAATGCGGGCCTCGACTTTCTTGATGTAAACGCCAGCGTTGTTCTCAGCAAGAAAGTTTTGCGACTCAAATTTGTAGAATGCTGCCGATTGGGCCAGGAAGGGCTTCTCAAAATCCTCCTCGTAAACCGTGCGCGAGTTAATGCCGAGAGTTATGAGCATGCTGCAGGCATTTTTGATGGCCAAATGGTTAATGGCCTCCCCGTGCCGCTCCTCCATGACCATGCCCAGGAGCTTCTCGCGCAGCGCCTTCTGTATCTCCGAATATCGGACAACCTTGAAAAGATAATCAATAATAATTAAAAGAAATTCTTTCGAAAATACTTGTAGTCTAAGCAGTAATCATACCTGATCACGGAACAGTATCAATCCCAGATTATAGACATTGTCTACCTCCCTCTGCTGTACATAAACCCTGTCCATGTACATAAGTATGTCGCGAATCATTACCATGGAGGTTTGATGGTCGGTCCAGGCTTGATTCAGTTTTGGCAGGAAGTTACTGTGCAAACTCTCTAGTACCTCTGTTCGCACCTTGTGCTCGAGGTGCTCGGACACCACTTCCCGGAGGCCATAATACAATCTGTTGCCGTGCTTGTGCAGCACCATGTTGTAGGCATTACGATAGAGCTGTTCGAACGACAGCCCCGAATTGTTCTTTTTCTGGATTTCCTGGATGGCATTCTTAAGGCTGGCCCATATGGTCTCTACGTACTTCTCGTCCATGGAGGCCTGCAACCAAGATAAGAGAAATGCTCGATGAGTTTGCTGATTAGGAGTTAGGGGGAATTATCAAAAGTATGAAAATTATAATATTTTAATGAAAAGCTAACATTGAAAGCTTTGCGCTTGTACTCGGGCAGCCAGAGCGGATAACGGCCACTGCCCAAACTTCCAGTTTCCGACATTGCCGGAGAAGCGTCATTGGTGGTGGTGATATTTGCAATGACGAAATCTACGGCATTCAGGTCTGGGTTGTCGCTTGTTGGACCTTCTGTGGTAGTGGAAACAGGTGCAGTTGCTGCCGCAGCAGGCGCCGGAGGCGTGGTGGACGTTACGGCATTTCGCATAGATCTATGATGCAAGCGCCGCTGAAGAGCAGCCGCCTCAGATGCGGGGGGCGACAAGCGCGCTTGCAGTGGCTGTTGCTGGGATGTAAAGGATGCATTGGACATGTTGAGGCTCAAATTGCGGGCTGCGGCAACAGAGTGCCTGGAAAAGCGGCAAACCGATGCGGTGTCGTTGCCATTGCTATTGCCGTTTACTGGGTTAAAGTTGTTGGAGCCGGCTACAATGCGAGTATGTTGACGGACGTGGCTATGGACATTGAGATTGTTCAACTGGTCCGATTGATGGCGGATTTGGGGATGGTGTTGGCGGTGATCGCGTCCGTGCATCGAGTGGCGATGCTGCTCCAGATCAACTGGAGCCCGTTCTAGCCTCGGCCTTTCACGTTCCCGAGTTCGCTCCCTGTCGCGCTCACGATCTCTGATTCTTTGCTGAGCCGGCGTCCCGGCTGTTCCTGCCACCGCTTGATGTGCCGGATGTCCCGCTGCCGGTGCCGTGCGGGACCGACTTCGGTTAGACGACCTAATGTTGGCGGCTTTTCCTTTACATCCGCTGCACGCGCGGCTCCTCTAGGTCCACTCCACTCCGCTGCAGCTCCTCGGGGCTTCTTCGCTCGCTGTCTCTTCACCCTGCTCGCCTCATTCAGGTCTACCAAACTACACGGTCCTTTGTATCTGTCGGTTTTGTGGGGGGAACAACAATTTCTCGAAAACTACGTTTCTATTGCTTGTAACTTAAAAACTAAAATGCGTCTTTTGATTCAAATTTGCCCTGCCACGATGCCGATTGATGTTACAAATTTTTTTTTTTTTTTTTGGTTTTTTGTTTTGTGTTTTTTGTCGTTTGGGCTGTTGCCTGACAGATTTCCAAATCGGTTATGTTTTTAACTTTGAACTCAAAAAATATAAGAAATTGCTCAATGTTTTGAAGGGAATATTTCGTATGATTTTCGGGGCAAAGTACACGCGTTCGTTCCAATAGAAAACGAACTATCTTATCGGGAAATTTGCCAGCTCATGATGCGATTGACAGATTTTAGGTTTTGTATTGCAGGTGGAACCCATACAAGCCTAGGTCCAATTTATATTTTAACACAACTTGGGTCAGACATTTGACCACAAGAGCAAAACCAAAATGTATCACGAACTATCACGCCTTAGCCTTAGAGCTAATTGCCTTAGAATGGATGTCCTGACATCGTTTTTTTGGCATCTTACCGGGAAGGCGCGAATGCGCATCTTTCCCTCTTTTTTGGGAGGATTTCCCCGCAGATTCATGATTCTGAGTCGTCGGCACTGCTCCTCCACTTTATCGGTGATGCGGATGACTCCGGAGCAGGGAGCTGCTGCGTCTGCTGGTTGTCCTTCAGATCGCTTGATTTTCGTTGATTTTAACTTAAACAAGTTTTTGACCCACAATAGCGGAGATTATAGTCAGTCTTGGATTTTTGCTATAAAAGAAAATGTGAAAAATGTTTTAGTTTACGAACTCTACGAGTAATCGTGTGGCCTGTGTATGTGAGAAAGTATTTTCGCAAACTTTCCACGCAATTTTGTTTTAAAATGGTAAATGGCATGTACAGCTGCGGTGAAACGAATAGTTTTTACATTATAAGACAACTATGGATCTAAAATAGAAGAATAGGAATAGAGAAGAATATGTGTGGCTATATGACTGGGAACCTATCGTCCACCTTTCGGTTTAAAAATAAAGATTTAAATAGGCAATTGAAGTATATTGCTTTTACAATTTAACTTTAGAACTTGTCATAGTCTTTTAGGAGTGTTTACCCCAATCTACCCCAAAATATAAAATTGTAAGGTTTTAAAACAATCCTATAATTATAAAATATGGGAGCAACTGATCTTTAAAAGTGTCACCTGGAACTTTACGTCGTATGAGCCACAGCCTATAATAATAAGGTTTCCATTGCCTATCAAAGTATCTTTTCGACCAAGGTTCATATCTTTATATTTAACTCCGTTGAAGAACTTTGAAACGTGGGAGTTTTTACAAGATTACAACATATTTATTGGGGTCGAAATGAAATGCTTAAAATGTTTTTCACAGACTTCCACTCAAATGGAAAGACTATATTGAATGGCACTGTAGTTTGAAATGGTTTGTTTGTGATCTATAATCATAGGATATTAGTGCTGGCTGCTGTTGGTTTGCCCGCAGCTGTGTGTACGTTTGCATGTACATGGGTATGTTTATTTTTGCATATGGGTGTTTTGGTGAAATCTCTCTTGCGAATCTTGGGCGGCTTTCCGGCGGAGTCAACGCCGAGGCGGGCGGCCACTTCCTTTGTCGCGGAGATCCGATCCGATCCGATCCGAACCGATCCATCTCCACATTCTTTTCTTCTTTCTTTCTTCTGCACAAGATCTCTCCTCTCGAGCGCGGAGCAACAACAACAAGCACAACAAAAACATGGGAGGAAAAATACTCACACGGCGACAAAAATAATTGTTATGTGCGTGCGTATGTGCGTGCACTGAATGCAATTAAAGCAAAACTGCTTGCCATTCCGTTTTTGATCAGCGATTTGGCCAAAACAAATCGGCCAAAGAGTATATGGAATTTTGGGATTGCAAGCCCTCACATTTGCCGATTTTCTGGGCTATTTTATTATATATTTTCTTTTTTTTCTTTTTGGGTCTATTTCACTTTGTCATGGAGTGTGTGTGTGTGCACGAGTGTGTGTCTGAGCTGTCTCACCGTCTGCTGTGCTTGTCTGCGTATGTTTTTGTACCTCTGCTTTCCAACGGCGATATTCGCGCTTGTCCGCAATATTTTCGTTCTGGCAATATTTGAAGTTAGTGCTGCAAGTTATGTAGCAGTGCAGCTCGGTTTAATTTGCTCGTTTGATTGTTATTTATTGAATTTACTGTCATAGCTATATTGCAATTGTATTGATTCGCCAGAAGAGCAAAACAAAACGTTGGGCAACACTACCCCCGTTTGCCAACACTGCGCCACACCAGAGGTTTGGCGCCAAACTAGAGTTGTTCAATCGGCTGGGTCATGGTTTTGGCAGAACAAAATTCGCTGAATTTCCAAGAGTTTCTAAATGATTCACAAAAAGAAATCAAGTCCTTGCTAATAATAGGTGGACTATCGATAGACGTGATGGCGAGAGCCGGTAAATATTTGCGCGTTTGCCAACACGTGTGCATGTGGAGACAGAGTTGACAGTTTCACTGTTTTTTACACAATGCCCAGAAGTATGCATTACATTTTCTAAAGGTTTGAAACTTGGCTATGCCTAACGAATTTTTTACATACATTGCAATTTTCCTGTTACCTATACAGCTAGTACATAAATTAAACAAGTTAAAACGATTATAGTCGAGTGTTTCGACTATAAATACCCGGTTCTCAGTTTCCGCCTGAGTTTTAGAAATTGTGGGCGCAACAAATTTTCGTAATTTGTGTTTGTAGGTGTCTCTGTACGGCATGTTTCTATGCAGAAGGTCGTGCGCGCAACACTTTTTTGTAATTTGCGTGGACGGAAATAGGCGCATCCAACGGATTTTTCCAACACACAATATATATTGGCTTTACCAATGTACTGTCCAAATTTTGTAGCTCTAGAGTTAAAGTTGTGGACGCTACAGAACTTGTTTTCAACTGGTATCACACAATTAGTTTTTCTCTATCTTCTATAGTTTCCAAAATCTAGGCGTTCATACGGACAGACAGACGGACGGACAGACGGGCATGGCTAGATCGACTCGGCTGTTAATGCTGATCGAGAATATATATACTTTTTAGGGTCGGAAAAGCTTCCATCTTCCATTCGTACGAATTCTATATACCCTTGTTCTTTTTAAGAACCGGGTATAAAAATTACTTAAATAATGTAAACTGTAAAAAAAAAATTAAAATTAGTTTCGTAGTCTGGGAAAAAATAAAATTTTCGTATTGTTAATTAAATAAACATTTTAGGGGAAATACCACATTTACCAAATATTCATAAACAGAATTTGAGTGCAAGTGAAAGCTCAAGCTGAAACTAATTACCCAGGCGGCAAGGTCCCAGCAGTCGGATAATATTTTAATTATGACAACTGGCTCCAAGCAAAGCACAGTAAAAATAAACAAACAAGTTAACAAAGTGGTTGTAAACGGATATTCTGCACCGGCTACCGCATGCGGTTTTCTTATTTGGCCAATGCCTTGGCTGATAAGCAAATTGGGTAAGAAATTTACAACAAAATTGGGAGTTTAATTTGCAACTTATACCCCGATATGCGTGTGCGTGTGCGTGTGCGTAATATATGCGCACTTTCACCGAAAACACCGAAACTTGTATCCCTTTGCCAGGGTTCGACGCATTTGGCGTACGTCGAAAATAATTAGCTGCCCTTCAGCTTCAGCTTCGGTTTCGGTTTCGGATTCGTATTCAGGTTCCCTTCTGCGTAGGTGTTCGAATGTTGTCATCAATTCAAGCGTATTTATTACCATATGTACGAGTAGTATATGAGCAGTCCGCCGCCAGTCGGGGAATTAATTACACGCCGTGCACATCAGCGTAAATGTTGCACGCCGCGGGAGCAACATCCAGGTCCCTGCCGCTCGGCAAACACAACAAAATAAACGGCGGTGCAGCTAGGGGGAAAATAGTACGAGTACTGTGGCCGTACACATATAGTAGTACTTATAATCGTGCCGCATCGCAACCACTCATATTCACACCAGGCACTCGAGTGGCAAACGAGGACAATAAATCATCCGTTCAGTCGGGGGATCGGGTTGATCGGGGCAGTCGGGAGTACAGACAAATTCACTGAAAATTTAAATAAATATCAAAACAAATGCTGGAGACAAAACACGAGGCCGTAAAAGGCCAAAAACAGGCTACTAACCGCATCAATATGGAGCATGCGATGGCCAGACAAATAAGAAAAGGAAACTCCGGCTGCATTGGCATTATGAATAACTTTTAAATTTGAATGTGAAATAAACGCTTTGTCTAGGAAAAGAGCATGGTGGCTACCGTTAGCAACATGCTGCTCTTGCAGTTGCCGTGGCGGGGCAACTACGGTTGCTGTTGCCTGTTGCCTATTGCTGTTGCTGTTGCCTGTGATTTATGCAGCAACAGTTGATGAAATATAATACAAAAGGGGCACACAGCAGCCGCCGAAGCAACAACAAAGATAAATTGCCGCACGCTAAATTGTAAACTATATAAGGTTTAAATGCAAAGTGTGTTTTGGCTGCACATTGCATGTTGTTGCTTACTGCATGTTGCTAGTTGCCAGTTGCCTGTGTGTTTACATAACGCCCGGCAACAAATGTTGCTTACACTTTATAGCTTTATTTCTGGGAAAATCGGGAAAGTCGAAAAAATGTAGTTATTTTGTTTAATAGCTCAAGAAAACTTTCAGAACATATTTACATTTTAAATGAGCCTAAACATTTGCTTATTAGCTCACAATTTACTCGAATTTAATTGCTATTGAACTGTTTCGGTCTTGACGGATCCGGTCACGGCAATGCACTCGATCTCCACCAAAGCATCCATTGGCAACTTGGCCACTTGGAAACAACTGCGGGCCGGGAAATCCTTATTGAATACTGAAACCAAAGATAAGCGAACATAAAGCATATATGTAGTTTTCAATTCGGTAAAATAATAACATGAAAATAGCAGTCGTAAATGTTTACAGTAAACAATAAACTGGGCGAGATAAGGTGCATAATGATGCCGATTCCGCTTATCAGGCGATACCGACCCAAAGGCCAGTATACAGTGGTAATTGATTAAGTGAAGCCTACATACTATATATAATGGGCACATAAAAAGTTTAAACATAAAAACAATTTGGTTTAAAAATAATAGTAGGATAGGAATTGTTAAAGGAATGAACGTACCCTTCTTGTAGACGTCATTGACCGCCCCAAAGTCATTCAGGTCCTTCAGAAACACGGTGTTCTTGATAACTTTGTCCACTCCAGAGTCAGCAGCCTTTAGGATCGCCTCCAGATTTTCCAGAGCCTTCTCCGTCTGCTCCGTGGGTCCTCCTGGTACCAGCTTCATGGTGTCCTTGTCCAAACCCAGACAACCGGACACATAAACGGTGCGGTCAGCTACCACGGCTTGACTTTGGAACAAACACTATACTATAGTTTATTTAATTTAATTGAAAAAGTGTGTGGTTACTTGTAGGGAGCCACCGGTTTGGCGGCATTTGCGGTGCTGATTAGTTTCCTCACTATCGTTGCCATTTTGTGTGCTCGAGTTGAAGTGAACAGCGCGAATGCTTCACTTTCTGATCAACAAGTTGATTTTCCATCAGCACATTGCTATTCACTCCGACTTTGTCCCGCGCAAACAAGCACCTGAAAGTCAGCTGTTGACGAAAAAAGCTAAGAATTGTGTAGAAAGCTCCTTTTATTTTACATTTCGGCCTTTGTAAATATTATTCGGGTCACTTTAAAAACTTTAGATTTTTATACATTCTTTTAAATTCTTATAAATTTTTCTTTTACCTAGACTGTTTTATAATCACAGCCGCAATATGAAAAATCATTAAAGCTTGATTTAATTTTGATTAGTATTAATTTGTTTACATATTAATAAGTACTTTAGATTTAACATCTTAATTTAAATATCTTTGTTCGCCTCAAAATACGTCGCTAAAATTTGGGTCGCCCTCGCTTTCTCTCTTCTACTTGTTTTCTGAATTCCGGAGCCACGGCCACGGCCAAAACCGATATTTGATTTAACGCCATAAAAAATGCACGCCATGTCGCTTAGCCACGCCCCCTGCACCGCCCTGACTAATTATTTATTATTTGGCAATTGCTGTCTGTCAGTCGCTGTCAGGCCAAAAGCCAGAAAGAAAGCCCCGTTTCCAGAATCTTTTTTACGCATGCCAAAAAAACAAAATAATGAAAAGCAATCTGCAATTATGTGAAGAAGATGCGGTGGTGATGGGGGGATCCTGAAATGTGGCAAAGGGTCTTAATCCCGGGACCGAGACTTTAGAGACTGAGAAGCTGCTGCACCCAACTGCAGCGTCAATGGGGCACCCGACCGCTGCAGCGTAGGTGCAACTCCAGAGCAAAGAGAACACGCCCAGCAAAACGCCGCCCAAGATTGATTGCAGACGTTTTGTCGTTGCACTTTGAGAAATGCATAGTAATTGAAAGTTTTGCTTCTTTTTTTTCATTCTAAATGCCATGTTCTGCCCTTAATCACTATGTGACTTCTACTCTAATTTCTAAGAGAAATGCATTTTTTTCTATTTAATAGGTATTTGAATAAATTTAATAAAATATTTTGCGAGGTGCACTGTTTTTACGGTTGCGCTGATATTTGCCAGCCAAGCCAACCCATGAAGAACGAAATTTCTTTCGGGGCTGAATCTGGCCCGCAGCTTTTTGATGTCGCATTTTAGTGCATTAATTACTTTATGATCCACTTTATGTGCATAAAATATGCAAGTTGCCGGGATTGCAAAAAAAAAATGTAATTTTACAAAGGGCTATCTTCGTGGGAGTTGCAAGGGTTTTTTGGGAGACTGAGCTGGAGTCAAGAAAATCAGCATTGATATTAATTAGCCTCGCAACTCAGGTCAGTATTGATTTATACACACAATTTACTTTGTTTAATGATGGCCCCCGGGCCTGTACAAACAATTTTACATTAAATGCTTTAATAAATAAAGCTCTAAATAAGCCAAACGGCAACGGGCAGCGAAGAAGCCATATAATTACCCGGCCAAGTAACAAATGGCCTCTGAGTGGTTGTATTCGCAAGTACTGTGTGCAAAGGTGTGCATTAAGAAAGGGCTGCCACTCGAGAACTCGATCTTGATACCGAAAAACCCCAAAGGATCCGAAGAACTGAGCGGCCAACAAGTTTCTGGTTGGTCCAATATTTATGGCACTTGTTGAAGGAGTAACCCCAGTCTCTGGGATCATGTCCATGTTCCTGTAATGGTCATCAGGAGCGGATTCTTTATAATTTTATTCAACGAATTCTTCCAAACTTATTATATCTATTATTATAGGATTTAATAGATACTTCTGCTCTCTTATGGCTTCCGTTTAAATGGGATTCATTAAAGAATATTTTATTACATATAAAAATCCGCACCTGAGTGCAGGCGCTCCGGAGATCCCTTGGACTTTCCCTTTCCGCTTTGACATACTCCCAGGGATGGCTTGCCATTAATTTGGAGGCTGCCATTTTTTATTGGCTCAAATAACTTCATTTGTTTAAAGGCTTTATTGGAGCGCCGCTGGCAGTGAGCTGGCCAAGAAACAGAAACTAAAACCAAAACTGATGCTGCTGGGACAGGTCTCTCCATGGTGCAAATTACAACGATTTTTTTTAGGAGGTGCAGGGGGAAAGGGGCTGCCACTGTGGCAACTGTGTGGCTACTGCCACTTGCTGGTTGGCCGGACGGCCGGACGGCCGTGTGATTGGATACTCTATAATTTGTATGTGATTTTTATGGCCCGCTCGATTTTCATGCTAAATTATTTGATTTTAATTTGCCGCGTAATTGCCGGTGTGCCTTTGGAGGAGTGACTCTGAAAATCTGCAAGCGGGTAGCCCCTCTGATATCTAGTTAGCCACCTTCCTGCCTATTGAACTAAAGATTTATATTTATGACACTAGTGACGCGACCGAAATCTCGAAATAGAATGCAGATTGCCGGTCCAATGAGGGGTGGACCGGATCCAATTTTCAAGGACGATCCGTAAATAAACGCAGCTAGTAATTAACTAAGAAAATTGCTGCAAACTTGGGACTATCATTGTGTAGATCGGAATATTAGGATGGCTTGCTTTTGATGTTTCGCTTGTTTAGTTACTCACACTTGTATAAATTGCCTTTAATTTGCTTATAAAATCTACCAAAAACAGACAATCGCAAGTCTAAGTTTCCCAACCCAGTCGCTTCCTTTTTGTGGCCCCAAAACCAGCCATTTGGTCTCCCCAAACCTCTCATATCCGAAACGCCCACATTTGGATCTTTGAGTTCAAGGGGATGGTTACCTCTCCCATTTCTTTAATTGCCGCAGATCCCGATCCGCCCCCTTGGGTTAAAAAAAGAAGAAAAAAAAAGAGAACCTCACCACAGGACATGGAGAACGGAGTTGACATGCAACTGCCAAAACGATGCAAGTGAAAATTGCTTGTTGTGTGTGCTTTATTTTTGTTAATTTGCAATGCAAAATAGCTGCACGATCCCCCGACTTGCTGTCTGGCTGAGCGGCAGCACACGCCCTAAACGCCACAAATGAAAACTAATGATTTTCACTTTATAACTTTTGTGGCTGCAGCTTTGCAGTCTTGCAGTCTTGCAGCCTTGCAGTTTGCCCAGTTTTCAGTTTTCAGTGGCTCACGCAAAACCCGCCGCCGCACGGAAGCGAATGCCTTGACTCAGCAAGCTCTGGGCTTGCATGGAAAATTTGAAATTTAATCGCTGGCAATTAATTTGGTTCAAATGCAGTGAAAAGCGTTTCCATTGGGGGGTTGGGAGGTGGAGTGCAGTTGGGGTGGGGCAAGGACCAACTGGCGCCCCCACAGTCGCAGCAGCTGCACCGCCCGCTGAGCGTCGAGGTGGGTCAGTCGCATGTCCACCTGTATCGATTGGGAGCAGCAGCAGCTACGGGAGCGGGTTCACTGCAAAATTTATAAATAAGCTGCCAACATCTATAAGAGATCAAGGTATATATCTAAAATTAAAGTATATCAAAATATATACCCAGATATTTGAGTGAGATGCTCAAACATAAAACCGAGATATGCCGGTAAAAAGATTGTTATAATATTAGTTTTTGTCAGTGCTTTCGAGAGCCAACTGCCAGCGGCATCTGTGTGGTCCCAAGAGGTCCATGAAGTCTCAAGTTGCTCCCGCTCGATGACAAACGAACGTTCAGCATCCAGCATTCAGTTTGCAACATTCAACATCCACAATCCAACAACCAACAACCAACATTCGACATTTGGCAAGTGGTCAACCGCTCAACGTCGCAGTCGGTGGGCAGGAAAATTGAAAAATTAACAAGTATGAAATGTGCAATTAAAGTGGGCCTGGGACCCCTTCCTCCCATTCGCCCCATCACCATCCCCATCGTCCGGTGGACATTACGCCCCGTGGGTAATGCATGCAACTTGCAGCCTAGGAAAAGTGAGGATGACAACGAAAACGACAACGTTGCCTACACCTGAGACCCAAGACCAGAGACCCAAGACCTCTGAAAAGCCGGAGGAGAGGGCGAATTATTAATCTACTTTTAATTGCAGCAGAGGCGGTCCACGGCACTTAGGAGGTACTTGCTGTTGCACTCGGCTGGCTCCCTTCCCCACATTGATTAATGTGCGCCAATTGTGAAATAAATGTTTTACTGCCCGAGTGCTTGTCGTCTCCGCTGGCTCCCTAATTGAATTATTGGCAGGGGCAAATTTGTGGCAGCCACATATTCATACGCTCGTACGGATACCTTAAAGTGGGGCGTGCCACTTGCCTTATTGATTGTTGTTTGCTCAGGGGCGGAGAGGCAAAGAGAAAAAACTTTGGGGCAGTTGGGGCAGCGTTCAAGTTGCACCGGCGGAGGCGCGTGCGAGATACGGAATCTGCAAGAGATGTTAATGGTTGGCATAATTTTTCAAGAATCCGGCACAGAATTTCAACGCAGAGTTTAGTGGAGTGTAGTGCATACACAAATACATATTTGAAGTCTTGCCAGATATCCAATGAAAACCGTATCACGTGTGACCCACCTTGGTTCAAAATGGTCCATGAGTTTTCACCCAAAAACGATGCTAAAAGATTGCATCACATGACCCGATTCAATCATATTACCACCACAAATATTGGCTTATTTTTGGCCTTTTCGGCCTCTTTTTGGTTGCCGTTGGCCCCGAAACGGACGCGGAAAGTAAAGTGGCACACTGGGAATGGAGTTGCAATTGCAGTTGCAGCAAATTGCAGCAAGAAGAATAACAACAGGAAGGTACAACGAGGTCAGTCTAGGGCGATGTTCGTGGTGATGCCCATGGGTTGCGAGTTGCGAATTGTAGCTTTGGCCATGTTTTCCCTAATGTCAACTCATATTGCCGATGGGGATTTTTTAGGCACCAATGGTGGCCTAAATAAGCTGGCATCAGCGTGGGACACTGAAAACAAACATTCGTGGAACAAAAAATTATTTGGGATATGGAAAATTTATTTGGAAATTTCTAAAAAGTTTTTTGAAACTGTCCAACAGTTTTTAGCTTTTTAACAACCCATGTTTTTCTGTCCGAATTATCTATAATTTTATTGAGCAGTGTGTGAGCACTGAAAAACATGCTTTATAGTATGTAGGTGGTGCCACCCAGCAAACTAAAACGAACTTAGCTTTTCGGGCGCTCTTCTCAATTTGGCCGCTTGGCCAAAAATTAGTATAAACTTGACCATAAACACAACAATTGAATACGCGGCCGCCACACTGCTGACGGACAGAACAAATGCATATTTCGGATGGGATGCGAATATTCAGGGCGTTGCCGGAGTAACTTCACCCACCTTCTGCACCCAAAGCAGCGACAATAAATGGAAATTCGAGGCTTCCGAGGCGACAAACATCCATGACTTTTTTGGGATTGCTGGCTGGCTGCTTTCTTGTAGCCTGTCATTTGAATGCAAAAAAAGAAAACGGAGAAAAAAATTCATTAAATTGGAAAAAGGGTACCAAGTGCAAAAGGTTACAGGTAGAGGTAGTGCCACAAAATCGAATAAAAAAGGGAATCGAAGGAAGGGTTAAGAAGCAGAAACCAAAACAAACCGAAGGTATTTTGGTTTAAATGCAAGCGCGTTTTTAAATGCTCTTTTTTGGGGCTCCGAATTTTTTAGAAATCAAATATTTAAATTTAGGTCTTCCGTACTTTTCTATTGTAAAAAAAATTAAAATTATTAAAAACCATTAAAAAAAAACATGAATGCCAATTGTAGGGAATTGACTTTATGTTATAGGGAAAAATCTACAACACAACCATCGCAAGCCAGGCGGTTGAAGCAACAACAAGAGGGGAAAAAAAGCTGGCAGACAACTGCAAATAAATCTGACAAGAGTTTTGCAGCCACAGCTTTGACTTTAGAATGCCCCAATGTCCAATGATGAAGTGATTTTCAGGGGGCGGTGGGGGGGTTTCCCTGTTTTTTGTTTTCATTTTTTGTGACTTAAGAAGGGAGGCGGTGGCAAGGCGCAACTCGAGCCGGTGGAGCGACTTCAATGCGCACGCGCTGCCTGCCACTTAACGAGCGGAGGCCACAAGTAAAGAAAGCTCCTGCTCGCTCGCCTTCGAGGGCGTTGTAAGATCTCCCAAAAAAAAACAAAGAAAGGGGAAAAAAGAGGTGACAAAGTCACGAAATTCTTGTCAATTTTCAACTACAGACCAATTTGTTTGTCTTCTCCAAACAAAAGCGGCAAAAAAAAAATAAATAAAAGAGGAAAATCGCGAGGAACCCCAAAAAAAAGCATCGTGACAAATCAAGCTACCAAAATTGGTAGCAAACTCTACAGCTGGCTTAAAGAAGAATTGAGAGCCCTGGGCGATCGACCCATATTAATAACTTTTTCCCAGCCCAATTCTTCTTGTGCCTCAGTTTTTCTCACATGGTTTTCCTCTGATTTTGGTCAGCCATAAAACCAAATGAAATCGTCTTGGCCAAGTGTGTGCTGGCTAAGTGTTTTCCCCAGTTTTTGGCCATATATAGACGATTGATTGCTCCAGTAAGCAACGAATTCTTCAAGATTCTTCCCTGGGATCTGGATCCTCTCACCCTCTTCTTCGGTTATTTCAAACAAAATAATTTGTGCAACTCTTTGCGGCACAATAAATTTCAATTACAAACGTTTTAAAGGCCTTTTTTCTGCCATAAAAATAAAAAAAAACAACTCAATGTTGCTGCTGCCAAATTGAGGCAATGTTGGAGGTGAGAATGCTGCCTAATATGGTTAAAAACCCAAGTAAAAATGTTGGCTGACCCATGAGTGGTATCTATTTTCATTGGATTTAAAAATCTTTGAAATTTTTTCAAACACGGAAAATAATGGGGAACAGCTTTTAAAAGAAGCATGAAAATATACGTAGTTTCTTACTCATTTTCGATGAGTGTTCGAAGGTTTCCAAGACAACAATTTTTTTTTTTGAGAAAGTCTCACCGTCTGTGTGACCCCAAAGGGGCTTCCACTTCGCCAGAAAACATGAAAAATCAATCATGTCAGGAGCGGGAATAAGATGTTGACAACGGGCCAAGATCAAAAGCCCGAATGGAAACAATATGACGGCATTCTGTGCGAACGACTTGGGCTTTGGCTTGGAAAATGCGTAACGAATTTATGGTCCCAGATGGGAGATGACAAATCCACAAAATCCAGGCACAATCCCAATCCGTTTCGATCCCATTCTGGACACATATCACAAAAAGCGACCACACCCGAACACACCATCGGCCCACTTGATCCTGGCGAGCGCAACTGGAACTGCAGCTTGGTCTGGAGTTGAAGTTAAAGTCGGGGAAAACTGCAAGCGCCACATGTTCGTGCCTTGTTTTGATTTACTTTGGCGGTTCGTTTATTTATAGACGCCAGCAAAGCTGGGGCACCCTGTTGCGTCATCTTGGGGGCGGAGGCGGTGGGTGGCCTGAAACTCACAACTCTAGAGCACCACCCAACCGACCGACCGACCGACTAGCCAACAAACCAACCACCCATCCGCACACACAGTCACACACCCACACACCCGCCCACCCACTTTGCCACGAACCTTCTGGGATCACTGTCGTTTTTTAATTTGGCAAATTTATACACACCAACTGCGGACAACAGAAGTTCAGTTTGTGGTTGGAGATTTGTTAAAGGTGACCAGCACAGTGGTGCTTTCGTGCTTATCGTATTGGTATATTATGGTGGCGATTAATTCGATTTTTATTGGGAAGTAGTTATTCCATTATCATTATAAACATTTTGAAATCACTTGGTATCCTTGAAATGTGCACTTAGGCCAAGAATAGCATTTGGGAGATCTAGTAATAATATATTTTTATCTGCGATCTAAATAGAATGCAAATTTTTATTTAAAGAAATAGCTGCTTCACAGTGCTTGCAGTTGATTCATCAGGCCAGTAAAATGTTTTCAATCCGGACCACCCACTGTCTTAAATTTCAACGCAAAGGCACTCGAAAACTTGAATCCATTGATTTTTTTTTTGGCTTAGCTTGCTGGGTCTTGTGGATATTTATCAAATTGCCAAGAGAAAAGGAAATATTGCAACAGATGCAAAACAAATGTCGGCTTAATTAATAGATTTATTGGTTTTGTCCTGCATATTACAGCGTCGAAAAATTGTTAACGAATTAATCCTTTCAAGGCGTGCAAATTGCGGGGCATTACTCATACGCCCCGATGCGCTGAATGTACGAGTATGTAGGAAAAAATGTACACTAATGAGCCGGCCAGCCGGGAGGCCTCCCTCGGGTCAATAAAATTGGATAAAAACTGCATTTACCGCCGAGTTTGGAAGCCAAATATGGTAGCTCGGCGCTCACAAGCGCATCTCTAGAAATATATTTAAAATTTATACGAGCCAACCGAAAGGTTGTGTCAGTTCCACTGGAGCAAACTAAAAGATCGTACTCATCTCGTAGACCAGGCTCATTCTTCTCCTCCGGCCGAGTGGCTGTGTTGGCTCTGGCGGCTCTGGCGGCTCTGGCGGCTCTTCTCTTGGCCCGATTCTTCGACAGTCAACACATGTTCGGTCGCCTGCGTCTGTGCCACAGTCAGGCTCTGACTCTGCGTTTGCGTTTATCTTGCCATACTCAACATTTGGCATTCAACGTTCAACTTGACGATGATGACGCGGCGCAGCTGCGGCTGCCTAGTTTTTTCACTCGACAAAAATACCTATTTATTTTTCAAATAAAAAATGTGTTTGCCTACCGTGTTACCTTAATTTTGTATTAGGACTTTTCCATGTCTCACTCAATTAGCACGACAACTCTATGTTTTTATTTTATATTCTCTTTCAATGATATTTAGTATGTGCATCAAATGGATGCACTTAAAATGTAAAAATAACTTGCATATCAACACTATTTTTTCAAGTGTGATTCCACTATGCTACTGTGTGTTGTTTGGTCGAAGGACTGGTACTTCAAATCCGACTTCAACTTAAAACTGCTACTGTGCGCAAAACTGTCAAAATGCGGAGGGTTCTCCTCTGCAGATGCTGGTCACCTAGCCCCCAAACATACTTCAAGCTTCTCGAACCGTATAAAACTGACCTGAAATTGAGCCAAACTCCATGAACTCCATGTGGGCTTGATTTAGTGCTACGTTCCCTGACTGCTGATGCGGATAAAACCGGGAATGGGAATGGGAATGGGAATTGGGAATCGGGAGGAGTATAGTATGTGACCAGCAGCAACGGCGTTGAGTTATGATTTTGGCCTCAGTGACTTTGCTCTTGACTTTGGGGCAACCTCTGCTGAGGGCAAAACTTCGCGGGACCTTGCAGACCTTGATGCGAGTGGCATTCTCTGTTTTTCTCGTTTTCGCAAGCCCAGTATTTCAGTGTTTTGTGGGTCAATAACTATTCGAGTGTCCCACCAGTGACAGCACTAGGGGCCCTGAGTTAATTCCCATCGAGTGGAAATGCTTTCGTAAGTGAATGGCTATCATGGTAAATACCTGAGAGAAGGTCCCTTTAGCCCGCACTGCTCGGGTTACACCAGATTTTTTGATAATTGAGTTGGCCTATTATCAAAGTCTCAAAAGCTTTTCATTCTAGCCACTTTATATTAAAGAGGTTTGGAAATTGTTGGCAAATACAGTGGCCATTACAATGGAGTATAAGCTAATATTTTAATTTATTCACATATTCTTTAAGTTTAAGTGGTAAAAAAAAGTTAAAATATTTTATCGTTTTTTATTGGTTATTGCTTTTACAAGAATTTGTTTTATAACATTGGTGAAGTTCGCGTAACAAACCTTCAATTCCTCGTAAGACATTGCAAAATAAAACTTATTTATATTTTATCTTAACTCAATGCTATTTTAATCATCACCCATAATTTAAATTCCAAATTGGAATTGAATTTAAATTGGCTTTCTTATTATTTAGCTTGGCTTCGTAAGTATTTGTTTCGTAACATTGGCATAGCTTGCACATCTACCGCGGTAGTTTGGCAAATTGAGTTTGAACCTTATCACGCGATGGTGCAATTCGAAAAATATTAGACTGGCCGCTTATCGCATTCATAACAATATCCACTTGAGGATATTTCCTAATATAAAGCAGAGCCAATGGACAGAAAAGTGTCACAAATCAATCGACGTTCACCATGGCTGCTTCGACTATGAAGTTTTCTTTACTCTTGTGTTGGCTGGCAATTAGCCAGGCAGCTCATCCTAAAACGTCCCAAGAAGCCGAGGACAACATGACCGCGTTCATGAGTATTCTGCGTCAGGAGCAGGGCATCACTGACGGCTCCCCTCGATTCAACGATGTTTTGGGAAATGCCAGGACAATTATAAACTATCAGTCAAAGGGATTTATGGGAATGCGAGCCATTTTCCAATGGATGACTAGTCCGAATCCCCGCAACGATGGTGTGTACAATTTCCTACAGTTCTACACTGATGAATCCAGCGGATACATCGGTCTGCAGAACTACGACAAGAGTTCCAAGTACACGGTTTTGTTCTCTGTTTGGGATGCTTCTGGCGCGTTGCCCGGTGATACGTTTGAGTGCAGCACTTTTGGCGGCGAAGGCATCGGATACAAGTGCTTCAATGACACTTTTCCGCTCATCAGCAATGCCATTTACTATTTGGATGTAGAGATTGACGGCTCAAATTTCCTAGGCTACATATCGGACCCGCAGGAGGATCTTAAGCATGTTACCAGCTACGATTTACCCCGGCACTTGATTGGCAATATCACCACACCGCATGAGACGCTAAATAACCTGATACCTTTTGGGTATTACAATGAGAACTACAGGGACAAGGACACCTGCAGGGAGGCCTTTGAATTGGTCACCGTCAATCAGGCCCCGCATCAGTATACCCCATATGGTCATGCGTCAACATCCTTTGAGAAGGCCTACCTGTACAGTTCGCAGTGCGAGGTGCAAAACATATTAGTAGCCCTCACGGAGGACAAAAAGAGCACCATTTACTTCACCAGGCCCACGGCTTTGGATCTCTACGATTAATGGAAAATCGGCACAAAATTTTTTTTTTGTAAATGCAAGAACCAAATACTATTTGTCTTTAAAATGCATTAAGTTCCCATTAATTCAATGCATTGTGA
>JAJJHQ010008764.1:4107356-4146957 GCA_021223825.1 Drosophila ironensis | reverse complement strand
TTTAAGACTATTTTATATTTTTATTTTTTTTAAATACTGCGACCGCTGAGAGCGAATACGCGTAGTACTTCCACTCTCTTTTTGACGAATCAACTTGTAGTATGAAAAAGAGGCATTCATGCAGTTCTCTGGTCGGTAAGGGGCGAGGCATGTATTTGAAATAAACCTGATATGCGTACACATTTATAACGGACATAAATTACGTCTTGTAACGAACCCGCTACCTTTCCATAAGAATATTCCGACTCTGGTGTTAACCTAGAAACCGGGTGCACGCGGGATGTATCCGGCTGGCTGCTTGTCGGCTGTTGGGTGGGTGGAATTGCCCGGTTCCAGATGGAGCCTTGCTACAGATACTCTAATCTAAATCGCGTGCGGACAAGACAACGAAGCCAGTAAGGTCCACACCAAATAATTCAAGGGTTTTTAACAGATTCCCCATTGCACCGACCAAGTCTTCCCTTCTGCCTCTCTAGATGACCCAGAGGCTGCTCAATGCCCGTCCTTCCAATGGTCGCCCGATCCCCTCATGACCCCCCATGGTCAAAGCGACCCCTTGTGTGGGCCAGCTACCTCATTCCGGAATCATCCAGCTGCGGCAAAACCTTCTATCTTTAGCACATTATAAAATTTTATTCCAAATTACCTAATCGTTGGTTGCTAATGCATGACCTAAATTTAACTATCCTAAACATTGATTAATAAATAACAAAAATACACATAACCCGAACATACAACAAACAAGATCGCATTCAAATTCCCTAACACAAAAAAAAACTTAGGCCATAAATAAATTCTAGGGTTTACCGTTAATGATTAACTCTACGTTCTTCTTCTAAAGCGAACGGAAGCGAACGTGGGAATTATTTAGATCTACCGGAAGAGCGCAATGGCCATCCTTGCCGGATTCTCCGGTCTCTACCCCTCCTACGCAATCCTCTCTCCTTTGCGCTGCTACGCCTCCTCTTTCATACAATCTTAACGATGTTAAACAAGTAAGGAATTTCTTGCACTTACCGCCGGTTCTCCATCGATGAAAGCGCTTTCGTCGAACTCCGCGGCTATGCTTGATTAATTATGATTAATTTTTTTGTTTCAAACGATTCGATTGCCATGCAACGAGGTCAACGCAACACTACGAAAATTATGAGATTCTTGCTCTCGGGCATGCACTGATAATTTAAAACAAGGTTAAGTGCAGCTCTTCGTGCAGCTCGTCCAAATAAACCCACGACACTTTTACATTTTTTTTTCTTAATCTACACTACACTTTACTACTCGTAAGAATAATTTTTGGGAGTTCACTTCCCCGGTGCTGCTTCTGCGACGGGTTTTAGCGGGTTTTAAATTTTTTTACTTTAACCCCGAAATTTAATTTTTTTCCCTTTTACTTTAACCGGCCGGAGCCGTGGGCGACGCCAATGGTCCCGGTCCGCGCGCGATCGGGAGACTGCCAAGCTCCTCTCGCTTCGCCCCTCTGGGAGCCGCTTCGCTCGAAATGCCCTCGGCGCTGTTGGCTGCCACTGATCGAGCTCCACTTCTCGCCGCTCCCGCTCCTCGATTCCGTCCGCCGCTTCTGATTCAGCGCAAAACGGACCGTGGAATCGTTTCCAGCAGCAAATTGGCAAGCGGATTTTTATTCAGCTACAAAGCGGACGCCTGCCGATACATCGAGGGTTAACTCAGGACCCCGACACTAAATCCCTATGGACTCACCCAGAAAATTTCTCCTTTTCTCTTCTGACACTGTCGATGTCCAACCGGACGCTTGGGAATCCAAAAA
This sequence comes from Drosophila ironensis, assembly GCA_021223825.1. Lineage (NCBI taxonomy): Eukaryota > Metazoa > Arthropoda > Insecta > Diptera > Drosophilidae > Drosophila > Drosophila ironensis. The sequence continues at coordinate 4,145,174 of JAJJHQ010008764.1, read as the reverse complement.
GAAAAAGAACGTGACCCACGCCAACATTTCGGCGGTTACCTCAGCCGTGGAGAAAGTGGTGAAACCCTGCTCCGAAAGGAATTGGTATTTCCCCCCTACTCTCTTCCAATGCGAAAAAAAACACGGCTGCCCCATCCCTGCCGAAACGAGCCCTAGATGGCGCCACCAAACTTCCGGATAAGCCCCATCGCTGAAACCCCTCTTCGCCTATGGCAAGCGCTACAGTCTCTAGCTTTTAACACTTCGGAGAACTTTGTGTTCATATATACTAGACTTTTGCATGAACGCATCCAATGAGGCAAATGAATCATCTATTCTAGAAGTGGGCACACATTTTTTCTGCAGAGTATATTTGGGTATGAGTGAGTGGGGTAGTATTCCATAGTTGTAACGCAAAATTGGTGTGGAGTCAACATTGTACAGTGTTTTGGTGTGGAGTAATCAACGCTGTACAGTATTTTGGTGTACTGTCAACTGCATAGTGAGTGAAATTTCATGACTGGAACATTTTAAACTAAATAACGTCAAATATACTAGGGACAATCACAAATATATACAACACATAAAAAACGAGAGTAAAAGCATATACTGCACTCACTCACGAAGTGTGCAACCAACTATATTGTACTCACTCACGAAGAGTGCAACCTTACTGAACGCACTCGAAGTGAGTTCCCTGAAAATGTTGTGCCATATTCTTCTGGCCTATAGAATACTGTACAGAAGTAAATAATGAGTGCAGTATTTTAAGAACTCATACTACTGTACATAACTGTCATGACACAAATGAATACATTAATGAACTGACGGAAAGACAGACGGACATGGTTAGTTGATTCTGATTAAGAATTTATAGGCTCGCAGACCATTCCTTCTATAAGCATAAGCCGGACATAATTAATTTTTACCAGCGCGGTTATATAGTCAAATATGTAGAAGAAAATAGAGAAAGACAAAATGGTGCCGTAGCAGATCTTCGGAGGTACAAGAGTACTAACGATAGTATAACGAAAGGTGTATTGCGTATGAATGGCCATTTCTTAGGGAATGAAAAGAAGCACTCGTATGTTCACAAATAAATAACAATGATTTAAATAAATAAGGTAAATATTTCAAATTTTATAATTTTTATGACTTTACGAGGTTTTTTTTTTTTTGTTTCACTTAGCGTCCTCATCTATTCGAACGTCTCAATGAATGAGGATTATAATGGATATTTATTAAAATAAATAAATAGCTTACAGCCTCCAAAGCGCAATCCCGAATCGATAACAGTTACATTTCCAACTGCTTGGGCAAACGACTGCATTGACTTTATAGCTAGTGCCCTATTGCCAGAATCATCATGGCATGAGATGCATTATACTCGTACATAAAAATAAGTTCAGATGTACGTTGAGCTTAACCCTGTGTCGGGGGAGAAGACGAACCCTCAGTGGCAAGTCGGTTGACAAGCTGAACAAAAGCAACAAAATGAAGTATGAGGTCACCGTAGAGCCAAGCAAAAGAAAACTTAACACTGCAGAGCACAAAAGAATAGCACATGATTGTCGCTTGAAACTTAAGCCTCAGCAACTAACCTCATGACATCAGCTTTTTGGTTTCCAACTTATTACAATTTCCATATAACCTCCACATAGCCATGGTAAAGAAACCATAAACAGGACGACTGGATGTCTGTGTGTGCGGAATGCACACAAATGCTCATATGTAGTGTGAATGAGGAGAACAGAGAAAAAAGACAGCCTAAAGCCGTATGTCTCGGCTATAAATACCCGGTTCCCAGGTCGCTGCTTCAACAAACTATGGTGGGAGTTGGCAAGACGGTCCGATTTGTGTCTTAAACAATTATGGTTTTTCTATCGTTATAATAAGGACGCCGCGGAATTAACCATTAAATAATATTTAACGTCACGACCCTACGAAAATATTTAACGACTGCCCAGTATGAAAAGATTTAAACAAATATTTGAAAAATAATCAAAATATTTTATTTTCTAATGCTGATCAAAAATACCATTTAGATATGTACTTTCGCACGAATCGAATATACCCTTATTCTGTTCGAGAACCCGGAATAACAAGCGCTCAAATAGAAACAGACCCCAAAGAGAGCGAAAACGAAAGAGAAGGCGATGGAAAATACTATGTCCTTGAGCACTTGCCCTCGCAAAACACAAGGCAAAAGCAAAGGCATTCGAAAAGGCAAAATGCTGTGGGGGTCTTTAAGTTTTATGGTACCATTGTGTCAAGATAATAGTATGGGCGTCGTTGTAAGTGTGTGTGTGTGGGTACGTGACTGCATTTAAGTGCATAGTTGTGTTGAACAGCACTCACACTAGCAATTACACTCGCACCCAAGAAACACAGATGCATAAACAAGAATTTCTTTGGCATGACATTTACTCTGTGAATTACTCTAAACTGCTGCACTTGCGATGCGATATGCGAGTCGAAAAAAGGCAAAATGGCAGCAAATTGCATGAGAGCAGTTCCACCCTTATCAATTTAAATGAATTGTACACGAGTGTGTCATAAATTCGGACGGCATGACATTTTCAAATGTACAGCCACGGGAGAAGCCGTGTCAATTAAAACGCATCGCATGCTCGCTGGTTCCTATGCGAAATCAAAACCAGAAAATCACCGGGCTTAGAAAACTACATAGTTATGTAATTAAAATGAGCGAACGCTTTGACAATTCTGTTGCTGAATTTAAATTTTAATTTTAATTTACGCTTCACATATTTAAGAATCATTATTGCAATTTGCACAACGCGCTGTGGGTACTTGTATGAAAAACGTGGCCAAAAATACTTCCGTTGGAATAGAGAGCTGAAAATTTGTCTATTGCAAGATAGACCCAATAACATTAAGAAAATAAAAAATTTAAGGCAAAAACTACTCGTTAAATGCCAAAAATATTAGGAAATAAATTCCATAGCATATTTTTAGGGTAACGAAATCCCAAAAACATTTAATTTAAATTTTTTTATTTTTATACAAAAACAATTAAAATTGTTTAAATATTTATTAAATTTTATAATATTTTATACTAATTAAAAAAAAATTAAAAAAATTGCAAAGACCAATTTTTTTTTCGAAATTCGGACTGTATATTTTGTTTCCATCTTAGAAATAGTTCTTTACACGATCACAAAAAAGCGAATAACTCTGAAGGTTGCAAAAAGTTGCAGCTAAATTTTACAACATAGATTAAGAAAACATTCACGAATATAACAAACTAAGTTTCATTGAGGGGTAAGAGGGGGATCATTCTCTGAAATCTAAGTATACACAGAAAATTCCCACTCGGCAGGTCACTGATAAAACACTAAATTTAAAATATTAACACACCACAAAATGACATACAAATTTAACAGTTTTATAGTAAATTTATTTTCAATATTAATTTTAATTTACTACGATTGGAAGCGATTTAATATTAAAATTTAATTTTTTCGTAGGAGCAAATTTGCAAGCTCCGTTCGCTGTTTCTATTGAGAAACAAAAATAAAAAAAAATTTTACAATTTCGGATTTTCGTTTTTTTTTTATTTTTGGCCTATGAAATTCCCCACTGTGCAGCGGTCCAAACCATCTTTTAAATAACATTTGTCCTCAAAAAAGCACTAAACAAGTTACATACACGGAGCTTCCTCTACAAGACAGCTAAAAGCAATATGTCATTATACCCGGTTCTTAAAAGGAACAGGGTATATTAAATTCGTACAAAGTACGAGGCGGGTTCGTAAAGTAAGTTCCGCAAGCCTTTTTCGCATTCAAAAAACGGCTTAATGTCACTAGATTATATAGTTTTATACTATTTATACCATGTACCTTAAGGTACAAATGGTATATTAACTTTGTGCAAATGTATGTAACAGGCAGAAGGAGACATCTCCGACCCCATAAAGTATATATATTCTTGATCAGCGTCAACAGCCGAGTCGATATAGACATATCCGTCTGTCCGTCTGTCCGTCTGTCCGTCCGTCCGTCCGTCCGTCCGTCCGTCCGTCCGTCCGTCTGTATGTATGAACACCTCGTTCTCGTAGATGGTAAGAGATAGAGGTCTAATTCTTTTTGCTTTTGGTGTGTTATTGTTGCAGGCAGATCAAGTTTATTTCAAATTTTTGCCACGCCCCTTTCCGCCTTCGTAATTTGCATAAAACTGTTTTTGAATTTTCTTCGATAACTTGGACAAAATAAGAGCTAGAGACCTTTTTGCATTAGGACCGTTTAACTATTATGTAGATAATGTCATTTCCATATTTTTGCCACGCCCCTTTCCGCCCTCGTATTTGCAAAAAAATCGATATATCCAAAATGGTTAAAGCTAGAAACTTAATTTTAGGTCTGCTAAGTTTGCTCACCGTCACACACGTGCATGCAAAATTACGTACGGATCGGACAATAAATATAGACGATATGGGCAATTAAAGTTTTACCCACCCCTTCCCTAGGCAACGGCATGCCGCACACGCTGGGGTTCGCATGTGTATACATACAGTAGTGTGTGTATGTGTGCACCTGCTGATTTTTTGGATGTCAACAAACGAAAATATGGTGAATTATTTGAAAAAAAAAATAAAATCAATGTAATGGTCCATAAAGAAAAGAGGTACATGGTATTTCGTTGTCGAGAAATCTCGACTACAGCGTTTCTACTTGTTTTCTATACAATTTCGTTTCGATCCATACACTGTTGCATTCGGACATCAATTTTTGTATCCCACTTTCGAATTGAAGTCAAAGAAGAGACGGATGACGTGACCCCAGCACGTGCGGGAAGGGTTGGGTAAACTTTAATTGGTGATATATTCTATTTTTATTGTCCGATGCGTACGTAATTTTGCATGTATGTATTTGACGATCAGTGGACTAAAAATTATGCCTCTGGATTTTACCATTTCGAAAATATTGATTTTTTTTTTTAAATACTCGTACGAGGGCGGAAAGGGTCATGGCAGTTTTATGCACATTACAAAACCAAAAAGAATTACACCTCTAGCTCTTACCATCTCCGAGAATGACGCGCTATAAATACTTAATGTTCGGACGTATTAAAGTTAATGAATGAGATAAAAAATATAAATATAATGACATTGAAATGACTTTAATAAGGTTGTCTTTCTTAAACGTAGGTTGTTTAGAGTTTCAAAAATTTATTTCAGACGCTTCTGGCATTATACTCAAATGGACGTTAAATTCGTTCAGTCAATTTATACTCAAATTTTTAATTATTTACTTTCACTCTCACGTAAAAGGACTTTCGAGAACATCGCTTAAACCAGCGATGGGCACAGATTTTCAACTTGGGAGCCGACCACAAAAAGAAACAAGTAGGAACGCTGTAGTCGAGACAACGAGATACCATGTACCTCTTTTCTTTATGAACATTTCTTTGATTTAATATTTTTTTTTTTCAAATAATTCACCATATTTTCGTTTGTTGACATAAAAAAAAGCAGTAATTTCACACATTCCCCTTTTCCCGTCAACTTCGGATGACGTGCACATTTCGATTCCCTTTTGATAGACCCCTTCTCTTCACACACTCCTTTTTCACCGTCAATTTTCCAAACATTTGTTGACGGTGGTTCCCTTTTCACCGTCAAATTCCGAGCACTTTTCCACGGTGGTTCCCTTTTGCTCGAGACCTTCTCTTCAAACATTCCCTTTTCACCGTCAAATTCCGAGCACTTAATACCTTTAATCCCCTCTTGGCGAGACATTCACAGCTTTTTGTTTTTGGGAGCACTCGGAGCAAAAGTTGCTAGGCGCTGCCCATGGAGGACTTAAAATTATCTTTTAGATTAACCAGCATCTCGATAATCTATGTTTCTTGGTAAACTCTAAAACTTTTGCATTTGACTCACTCTATTAATTTACGTATATATCGTCGCCAAAAACGCCCATTCAAATAACTCAAGGTTTTACTTCAGCTCCAGCGAAGAAGATCGATCTCCCGATGCTGAAAGCTGTTAATGCATCATATGCGAGCACATACTGTAATTTAGTTTTGCCAAGAAACGGAAAAGTTCATGTTTTGCCAAAAATAGAAGAATGGAGATTCATGAACGTAGTTACAGATCGTAGGCAGATCGAATTCTTGTGTAAAGTCGGTAGTTGACTGACCATGCAATGGAAAATAGACCTGCTTGGATGACGACCAATTTGCCAATGGGTGGAGAAATGGGGGTTAATCAAACGGGTCCCAATTCCACACATAATTAACTCACTTTGGACAATTTTCCTTCGCAATCTCCTTTCCCTAAGTAATTCACTCACGTTCGTTAATTCAAATGCACAGAAACAATCAATCAGATTTGAACTTTTTATTTTAGAAATAAGGTTAAGAGCCTTATTTCAAAGATACAGAATCGACTGTTCTTCTCAACTGCACTGCTTTTAACCACAATTCCTGCGGAAATCACCGCGATCTTAATTCTGTCCCTTTTTTTAAGAACGACCCGCTGATCTTCCCTGATCACTACATGCGGGTGGTCCATTCTAAGCTTAGCCGGTTACTTTAACCATGGAATTTGCTGGCCCCACCTGCCGTGCGAATTTATGCGATACAATTGACTAACCATGAATTGTCCACTCTGAACATCGACTTCACGCCGTAAAGTCCAAATAATCCCATACAAAAAAGTCCAAATAATGCTTTTTAAATCCAGATCTTCATGTATGTGGACTTTTCCGTTGATTTCTACAATATCTTGGTAATAGGCCCCATGTGCTACCCAGCATCTTCTGCGATACGTATGTATAGTGCATTGGTGGCCTTCTTGGTTGTGGTTCCCCATTCCGCCTACAGCTCAGCAGATTTTGGATCCAGGTATTTACAGATTCTTGAGGCATTGCGGCTCTTAGGATTTGCGTTATTTTCTACGTTGTTAAATGCTCCCGATCTATCAAGGAATGACCCTAACGCATAATCTCGATTGAGCAGTGCTTTCTCTATTGTGAGTGCAGCGCTGTTTCTACAGATTTATCTTTCGTATAGGTATGTTGGTTCGCCTCCATCACCGTGCCTGTTGCGGTTCTGATGTGGAGTTTTTTAACAGCTTTTCTAGTGTTTTTAGGGTGAATGACGTTAAGCTCATTGGCCTGTAGCATTTAGGCAGAAATACCACTCTTGCCGTTCTCCAAGTCCTTGGCACGTGGCTGTATCTCAAGCATCCTAACAGTCAAATTGACTGATACAGAGTTAGACGGCCCTAACAATCGATTTCTGGGTTGGGAGGTCGTTGCGTCGCTTGCGGGATCCGCTGAAAGCCCGAGTCAATCCCCGAGCGAGAAAATTTGGGTGCGTAGACAGTTTTTCTTTGTAGGACTCTTTTTGCTTCTGAATTTTGTCTTCCACTGCGAGGATGCCCAGATCTCGGTGGATGTTTCGTTGCGAACATACCAAGTGATATTTCTCAAGACTTTTGATTGTGCGCGCTGTATGATGTCTATGTTGCTGCTGCTCGTATGCCCCCACAGCTGGGACCCATACGTCCAGATTGGCTTTGGTACTGAATTGTAGAGTATTAACATGTAGTCCGGACACAGTGGCAATCGTGAGTTTATGATACAGTGGAGGCTGCTGGCTTTTAGTTTTAGGTGCATCTTCTTGCATTCGATGTTCTTACTCCAGGTTAAACAGTCCTCTATCAAGGTGGACGCCAAGGTACGTTACTACGTTAGCTTGAGGGATCTGCATACCGTTTTAAATTTGTGATATTTAAGCCAAACTCGGTCGAAAGCTTGAGATACGTCGAGAAAAATAGCGATGAACTATTCTCGCTGTTCGAAGGCTGAGCGTATTTCGGATGTTAATCTGTTCACTAGCTCGATGGTTCCGTGGTTTCTTTGGAAGTCAAATTGGTGTGCCGGGATAATATTGCAAGCTTCCAGATATGGTTAACTAGAATTTTTCAAACAATTTAGAGTCTAAATTTTAGACAAACAAGATAGAAGTCTTCTTGGTCTATACGATGTCGGAATTGTGTGGCCTTTTCCAGACTTCGGTATCATTATGATGATAGATTTCATCCACTTTTTTTTGCTGCGAGCCCAGCAACCCAAAGAGTTTCTTATCGGGGTGGGCGTTTCAACTAGAGCGCGTTGCTTCCCTAAGGCGTTGCTTTGAAGCTGGTAATCTGCTTTTTTGCCAATCACGACGCGTGCGCTTTTTTATACCATGTACCTTAAGGTACAAATGGTATATATATATTATATATATATTCTTGATCAGCGTCAACAGCCGAGTCGATATAGCCATGTCCGTCTGTCCGTCCGTCTGTCCGTCTGTCCGTCCGTCCGTCCGTCTGTCTGTATGTATGAACACCTCGTTCTCGGAGATGGTAAGAGATAGAGGTCTAATTCTTTTTGCTTTTGGTGTGTTATTGTTGCAGGCAGATCAAGTTTATTTCAAATTGTTGCCACGCTCCTTTCCGCCCTCGTATTTGAAAAAAAAACCGATATCTTCGAAATAGTAAAAGCTAGAGGCATAATTTTTAGTCCAATAAGTCCACTGATCGTCTAACACGTACGTGCAAAATTACGTACGGATCGGACAATAAATATAGAAGATATTTAAAGTTTTACCCGCCCCTTCCCTAGGCAAACGGCATGCCTCACACGCTGGGGTGACGTCATCCGTCTCTTCTTTGACTTCAATTCGTTCGCACGTGTATACAAGTTAACACAATCACCCTGCGGCAAATTTATTTAATATATTTTCTCATATAGTCGTAAGACCCGATCTTGGGAAGTAGTGTAAGACAAGCTTTATTTTGGTAGTTGTAAGAAGAGCTTTAGAGATAAGATTATTTCGGTACTATGTTTCGTCAGTAGATTTAACATTAGAGATAAGAACATTTTCTGTACCTAGTTTTCAGTCGATTTTTGTAGATCAAATGCGCCGGTCATCACCACGCAAGACACATATTAAAACTCAACCCACAAAACCACGTGGATAAAGATTACCTAATAAATCGTTCACGCTAAACAGCGGACCGGACAAAGAAAACTAATTAACTAAGACAAACCAAAACTTATTAATTATTATTAAATAATAAATCGTTCACGCTAAACAGCGGAGCGAATAAATAAACTAATTAACTAAGATAACCAAGACTTCTTAATTTACATACAGTAGTGTGTGTATGTGTGCACCTGCTGATTTTTTGGATGTCAACAAACGAAAATTTGGTGAATTATTTAAAAACAAGTAGGAACGCTGTAGTCGAGATTTCTCGACAACGAGATACCATGTACCTCTTTTCTTTATGAACCATTTCTTTGATTTTATTTTTTTTTTTTCAAATAATTCACCAAATTTTCGTTTGTGTGCGGCATGCCGTTGCCTAGGGAAGGGGTGGGTAAAACTTTAATTGGCCATATCTTCTATATTTATTGTCCGATCCGTAGACGATCAGTGGACTTATTGGACGGAAAATTATGCCTCTAGCTTTTACCATTTCGAAGATATCGATTTTTTTGCAAATACGAGGGTGGAAAGGGGCGTGGCAAAAGTCCAATAATACCATTATCTGCGTAATTGCTAAACGAACATAATGCAAAAAGAAATAGGGGTCTACCTCTTATTTTGTGCAAGATATGGGCTAATGTGTCGAAGAACATTTAGTTTTATGCAAATTACGAAGGCGGAAAGAGGCGTGGCAAAAATTTGAAATAAACTTGATCTGCCTGCAATAATAACACACCAAAAGCAAAAAGAACTAGACCTCTATCTTTTACCATCTCCGAGAACGAGGTGTTCATACATACAGACAGACGGACGGACGGACAGACGGACAGACGGACGGACGGACAGACGGACATGGCTATATCGACTCCGTTGTTGATGCTGATCAAGAATATATATACTTTATGGGGTCGGAGATGTCTCCTTCTGGCTGTTACATACATTTGCACAAAGTTAATATACCATTTGTACCTTAAGGTACATGGTATAAAAAAAAAAAATAAAATCAAAGAAATGGTTCATAAAGAAAAGAGGTACATGGTATCTCGTTGTCGAGAAATCTCGACTACAGCGTTCCTACTTGTTTTATCGCACGAGCTGTTCGATTTGCCGATTGGATTTGCAGTATTTGTTTCGGTCTGCTTCCTTCCCTTGAGGAGTAGAGATTTTAGCTGCCGCCACGAGTACTTCTTCCAGGGCGCTCGTAGTGTAGTCAATGTCCGATTCCATGTTAAGCTCCGGGGCGAGATCTATGTGGGCACTCACGTACTTCTTGTATTTTAGCCAGTTCGTTCTTAGCGACGTCAGACTGAAGGGGCGTTCGGTTATTTCAGGGCTTTGAAGGAGCGTTAGGAGCACAGGCGAGTGGTTTGATGATAAGTCCGAGACTGTTCTAGCACTTATTAGATTGCGAGGTATGTTTTTTTGTCACCGCAAAGTCAATAAGGTCTGGGAGCTTGCGTGGGTCTGTTGGCCAGTATGTGGGGTTCCAGGGGAAACATAGTCCAGTTTATTTCTCACATTTATAATTGCATTGTACAATTGCCTTCCTTTGGGAGTCACTAGATGTGATCCCCAGTGCGTATATTTGGCATTGTAGTGTCGTGTGGATATAAAACGATCGCCAAGTGAATTGTAAAATCCATAAATTGTCCTTCCGAGATTGAGAAGCAAGGAGGATAGTAAACGGCAGCGATTGAAAGGCTTCCGTCACTTGACTGAATTTGTATCGAATTGAATTCTCGGACTTACTATAAACCATAGACCCCCCCTCTAAATAATGTTTTTAAAACCACAAAAGACCTACAGATACACTACTATAGATGAAATAATAAAAATATGCAAATCCCATTCCATCTCTTACCTCCCAAATAAGAGTAATTCCTCCAAAAAATTCAACATGCTTAGTGCCCTCAAAGCCACAAACACCTCCCTTTCAAATTTCAATAAAAACACAACCCCCCAATTGTTTTTCAAAAACTATTACACTCCCTCAAACTCTCCTATTCTAACCACAACTTTATTTATACCGACGGCTCCAAGTCCGGCGGAATAACAACATTTAGCATTACAAGAGAATCTGAAACCATAAGAACCGCAATCCTACCCATCTACTCTTCTGTTCTATCGAGCGAAATTATAGCAATCCATGAACCCGCACAAATCTGCGCCAAATCGCCAGGCTATCATGTTATTTGTTCCGACTCCCTTTCCTGGATATCCGCTATATCAAATCACAATAACCATGCACACTACCCAACCCCCGTTAGAAATATTATCACCCAACACTTTCCAAAAATTAAAACTATATGGATCCCTAGTCACATGGCAATTATAGGCAACAAATATGATGACAACGCTGCTAAACTTACAGCCACATCCCCCCTAACCTACACCCCTAACCTTAACCCAAAGGATATATCCAATTTCCTAAAATCAATTCTACACGAAAAAAATAAACACAACTACGTACGTTCGTCTGGTACAAACGCTCACTACCTTGACAGAACAAAAAGCAACCTGTGCCCATTGTGCAACAATGCTCAGGTGAGCATACACCATATTATCGGTTCCTGCCCCGCCCTTAACACACATCTTCCCACACATAGCCAACCCTCTGAAAACATACTAAAATTCCTTAGGTGCCAAATCTATTACAAAATTTAAATACTAAAAAATCTTTTATGTAATTTATATTAATTGTACATAGTCATAACTCATTAATCCATTAGTTTTACTGCGAGCCGAAGGCCTTAGCTGCTCTGGATTTTAGCCCGAAGTTAGCTCTTAGTTATATACTATTTGTTAGCTTTAGATAAATAAATAAATAAATAAGTGTGCCACTAAGAAGCAAATAAAGTAAGGTCTAGAGAACCCATGAAACTGTAATTTTCTACTTGATGCTTACAGTTATACCTAAAGAATTAGCTCCAATACTGCTACTCTGGCACTAATGCACTTTTCTTTATTTATCTTTTTTTAGGGCGTAGTATGGAACGCACAAAGCAAGCGGATAAACAGAAAAACATGAATCCTCAATGGACATTACATTAGAAGCCATTCATCATTGCCGCCACGCTCCACCATTGTTCATTGCGCAAACAGCCACTATAGCAAATTGAATGTAATCTCATAAAAAGCGAGTGTTAATTTTTTTCCAACCAGACAATACAGATAGGATACAAGCAGACGTGGCTTAATGTGCTTAAACGCGCTGACATGAAAAATGATGGAGTCCTCGCAGGAAATTCCGTCGTCACCCTAGAACAGAAGGGCCTATAAAGGAGCACCAAAAGTCAAACTATCTGCATATATTCGTCGCGTGGAGAGCGCATAGTACTGCATGGGGCAACAGTCAGAGCAAGTACAACAGAAAGCAGATAACGCAGTGGCCAGCGCTCGCGGAAAAGGAAATAACGTGACCATTAAAAACTATTTATCAGCACCACCTTGTAATCAAAATGGATCTAGTATTTAAAAATTAAACTAGTAACTTGCGAGCAGTAACATTTGTTGTGGGCTGGATGTGCTGGCATTGTTGCACATTCACAAAAATCGGTAACCCGTAAATAAGCAAAACCAAGCCCAACCACCATAGCTGCCCATCAATGTGCCCCTTTAGCATACAGTAGTGGGGTGCTTATCGGAAGAGGGAGTCGTAGCGGATAGAAGTCGCCACCAGAAGCCACTGGGCAGGAAGGCGCAGACAAATCGCCAATGGTGTTTCCACGGCTAGTGCCCTTGCGGCGTCCTCTACACCTTATGGAGCTGCGCATACTGCTACTCTGTTTGCCGACGCTTCTTTTTGCCACGACGCTCGAGCCAGGTACCTTAAGATCCTATTTCAATTCGCATAGCCCCAAGTGTACTTTTTCCCCCAGAATTTAATAAGAGTCAGCTTCTCATTGCCCATGACTTTGACGCACGGGATACAACCATTTTATACTCTATTTATAACATTTCCTTAAGGTACAAATGTATATTGACTTAGTGCAAATGTGTGTAACAGCCATAATTTTCAGTCCGCTAAGTCCATTGATCGTCAAACACGTACATGCAATTAATTTGTAATTTTACGAATTATTGGAAAACAAATTTAAAAAAAATGGTTGATAAAAAAAAGTGGTACATGGTATTTCGAGAAATCTCGACTTCAGCGTTTCTAGTTGTTTTTGATATATTTTTTTTTCAATCACCACGAGTATGTCGCTTTAAATATCGAATCCCTTCAAATCACATCGCTTCTTCGGGACAAATCTTTTACTTGTTCATTCTCTGAGGCTGGCACTATTTTGAAGTATTTTCTGCCAAGAGAGAAGTGTATGTGATAGTAATTGAAGAAAATGATTACATGAAGGGATTTGATGTTTTGTAAAGAAATGAAGGTCTGGGCGAGTAAGTTAGTGAGTGTGATTTGAAAAAAAGTGATTTTCTGCAGTTCTCTGGTATGTCCATACATATGTATACGTACAATCCATATTATTTAGTGAATGCAATATAGTTGCGTCAATTAAACGTCAGGGTTTGATATTGACTCCAAGTGGTGAATTAGTGTTGCCTGAATGCTTCAGTGGAATGAAATCACACAATTTAAAGGTAACGCTGTGTGAACTGTTATTAATTTTTATTCGAGCCCCACAGCGTTTTGACCTTTCGCTAATTTAATTTAAACGGGCGTCGTTTTTAAACAGCGGCCCTCACCGCCAAGCCAAGAGTATTTCGAACGTCACGTAAACTCTCCGTTATAGCGCCAAAGTTATGGGAAACACGTAACATTCACAAATAATAAGGATAATGAAAAATACACAGGGGATAGATTAGCGCCGAGGGCGATCCACCTTGTTGATGGGCCACGAGCCAGGCATCGAAGTTGATGCCCATGCGACTTTGGTTTTAACCTAGGTCGCCGCGAAGAGTCAGAGTAGCGACGGGCTGCAGTCGAGGGCATGGGAATCTTGTTGTTGTTTTTAGATGGTATTTTCGCAGCTTCCTGCCCACCAAAACGCGTTGCGCATAAATTAACCGTCACAGCAAGAGCGACACCTTATCGAAACGAAAGGTCGACTCATTACGCAGCAAGGGCGGGTGCTGCAAAAGCCGAAGTCGAAAAACAAACGAACTCTCGTGACAGAGCAAAAATTGAAAATTTATTGCGACGCCTTGTGGCTTAAAAATCGTTGTCAGAAAAAAGTTTGTAAATTGCCTTTTAAAGTACGCAAAAGAGGTTGGGTGTGTGGAAAATAAATTACAGTGACTGCGCTCAAGAAACCAAAAGGGTCTCGTTGTAAATGTTGTAATGTACTATACATACGCGCATTTCTGATTAGTTATTTCTTAGAACGTTTGAACCCCACAACATTCAACCTTTTCATTATACCATGTACATTAAGGTACAAATGGTATATTAACTTTGTGCAAATGTATGTAACGACAGAAGGAGACATCTCCGACCCTATAAAGTATATATATTCTTGATCAGCGTCAACAGCCGAGTCGATATAGCCATGTCCGTCTGTCCGTCCGTCCGTCCGTCTGTCCGTCTGTCTGTATGTATGAACACCTCATTCTCGGAGATGGTAAGAGATAGAGGTCTAATTCTTTTTGCTTTTGGTGTGTTATTGTTGCAGGCAGATCAAGTTTATTTCAAATAATTGCCACTCCCCTTTCCGCCTTCGTAATTTGCATAAAACTGTATTTGAATTTTCGTCGATAACTTGGACAAAATGAGAGCTAGAGACCTATTTCTTTTTGCAATATGTCCGTTTAACTATTGCGCAGATAGTGTCATTCTTGGATTTTGCCATGACCCTTTCCGCCCTCGTATTTTTAAAAAAATCGATATCTTCGAAATGGTAAAAGCTTGAGGCATAATAAGTCCACTGATCGTCAAACACGTACGTGCAAAATTTCGTACAGATCAGACAATAAATATAGAAGATATGGCCAATTAAAGTTTTACCCACCCCTTCCCTAGGCAACGGCATGCCGCACACGCTGGGGTGACGTCATCCGTATCTTCTTTGACTTCAATTCGTTCGCACGTGTGCACCTGCTGATTTTTTGAATGTCAACAAACGAAAATTTGGTGAATTATTTGAAAAAAATAAAATAAAATCAAAGAAACTTGTTTATAATATTGTAGACTTGAAGGGCGAGTCGAAATTTGTCTGCTTATTTCGTTCTATTCAGCCACATTGGGGACCTACCATGACGGTTTCCTTTCGCTTCATATCAGAACTGCGTAAAAAAATTTTCGATGCCGTCCAATGAGAGCTTTGCCTTTCTAAATGGAAAAGCGGCCTGTCTGGCTAGTTCTGGCACATTTGCTCTGCGCTCAAGGTCGCTGGGACAGCAACTTTTTAGCACACAGACAAAGGAGACGCACACACATACCGGGGGCTAACAAACAAGGCAAATGCTAACGTTTTCAAGAGAATTTCAATTTTCTCTTGCGTTACACCTCGTAACACGAGTTCGCATACCCCTGTTCGTAAGCTTAAAGTGCAAATGGGCTGAAGCCACTGTAGGTTGCAATGCGTAGGGGTGGGTGCTTCCACCGACTGCGAAAAGGGCCAATGGCGTATTGAAAATTTGCTTAGTGGTTTAAAACTAAATCACATGGAATGGAAATTTCACTTTTTGCCACTGCTCGCAGGGCCCAGTTTTGGTTTGATGACAGCGGGGACCCGAAAACCCAGGTAGCGGGAAAAGTGGAATGAACTACTTGAACTTTATTTTTTTTAAGCAGATCTGTGGCTAAGCCCGAGCATATTGGAAATACATTAAAATACAGAAGCCAGCTAAGACAGACAAGTAAGGTTTTAAATTGTAAAACATAGCAGTGTGCACTACAATGAACTAATGAAAACAATAGCTACCACAACGCTGGCGACAACGAGGACAATAAACAGTGTGCCGTGACTGCGGGCCATTTAACTTAAGCGGTTGCAGGGCGTGGGGCTACAGATTGACAAGAAATATTTATTATTAATAATAAACATGCGAGCATGCCAGCCGCACTTGCTGACTTCATTATTTATCGCTTTTTAGCAGCGGGTGATGGCAGACTAAATGAAATGAAAAATTCGACATACGAAACGAAATAAAACCAAATGAAAAGAATGTATTGCCAGTTTTTGCTACTTTTGCTGTGGCATCCGGTTAGCGGTGTCAGAAAGTGGGAGTGTGACCTTTTCTATCGTTTTTTGCGCAAGTTTTATTACAGTTGCCTACTTTCAGGCATAATATAATTCACACGCCTAAGCCGTGGGCAGCTGACATGCGCACGTACCGCCGAGTACAGGATGCGTTGAAATACGCGGCTCTAGCCGTTTTATTAGCAGTGCGTGTTCTTTCACTATTATCGTGTTTGGCCTCTACAAGCTACCGCCCCCGTGCGACCCGTGCTCCCCGCCACCCACACTTAACACTTGACCTAAGCCACAGTTTCGGCCCGGGCATTTACATTCCCCTAAACATGCGCAATATATTTCCACTTGCCTCTCGCCCAGATGTATGTACATATGTATGTGTGTGTCTTTGACTGCCAAGTATACATACAAGTGCAAAGATAAAGCGTGTGTGCATGTATAATAATTTATGTTTGATGCCCAAGCCGACCTGGCCTGTCATAAAGCCACCACAAGACAACCCAAGACAAGTGCACTCGCCTTTATTCGTACGCTGCCTAAGCTCCTGCCACATTATTAATAGTTTGGATCAGAAGTGAAATTTCTAGGGGCCATGCAAGTGTGTATTCGGTATAAGCATATCACGAAGAAGAGAAGTTGTACGATTAATACGGGCAACACATATAATTCAGTTCATTTTATACATATGTACCCAAAACATTGGATGTCATATGACAACGGTTACATGAAAAAACATTAAAAAGACAATTTGAATCCAAATACGCACTGTTTTACAAATGTTGCCTTTAGGCGAAGTCTTTAAAAGTAGTCAGATGGGGGTCCTAGAAAGAAATATAATTTGGGGGGCTTTAGCGAGAGGACGGACGAAACCTGAAACTATTGCCACAACAACAATATTAGTGACGCTCCATGCAACTGTTTATTAGAAAATACGCAAGATGAGATCATATGAATGAATCGCACATTCTGACTTTCGTTTCCGTCGCTTAAGAAGTACGACGAAGTACATATGCTACTTCGTGTATACATACAAATATTAAATTTTTCCTGTATACACATGCCTAAAGTATGAAGCATAAACATTTACGAGGCAATATAACAGAGCGCAAAAGGTATGTCTGCATACATACAAACGGTTCTCTTCAAATCCTGCAATCAATATTATTACACACTTGGAATTTTAGCGCGTCTTCGATTTTTTGAGCTGTTAGAGGTTTACAGCAGAATCTATTTTTAGATTAGGGACATTTTGGGTTTGATTAATTCTAAAGCCCATTCGACAGATAGTCCAAAAGGTACTAAATTTATTTTAAGAAGGTAAGCAGTACCTAACTCCCATATTGGTATATTGGTCACGGATTCGATTTTCTTTTCCGATTGAAATCCTGCCTTAGATTTAGCGTATTCCACTCCTGAGTTATCATTTACTTCAAAATACTTGTATTTTATTTAAACACTATTTTAAATAGCCTGTGAACAACAAGTTTTACAACCATCCCCGCAACCCCGCAATTTTAAATTGGCGTCCACAATTTTAACCCTAGAGGCACTAAATTCGGATTAAACTGGTAGAGCCAATATACATATATGTTCTGAAAAAAATCAGCCTGTTTCGTTTACATATGGCCGCGTAAATGAGAAAAAAGTGTTGCATCCACAAGATTCTCCATAGAAACATGCACCTGCTTACACAAATTACGAAAATTAATTGCGACACACAATGTGAATGCTATAATAATGGAAAAAACATATTTTATTTAATCCGCAATGACGACTATCCATATTCTATGTTTCAGATCAAAAGTCAGTACTTACTGATAACGATTGGAAGAAACTATGGATGCGAGGTGGGATTGATGGTGACTCAAAATTGGATAATAATCTTGATTCGAGCGACAGTCCAATGTTTGAGGATAGCGAGGTAAGTCTTGATTTCAGATTGCCCCTTCCCAGCAAATGAAGCCAGTGTACTTGGCGGTGTAAAATGAAGTTCATTGCCAATTTAAAGGACATGAAAAATCCCTTACGGTTAATGACACATTCTTTTCCCACCAAAAAAAAAACTCAAAATTACCTGAAAAAAGAGATTGCGCAAATGATCTTCTAAAGGACCGCAAATAATAAATATTTGGTACTTATTTATTATTAATACGCTTCGGCTTCAAATTTCATTATCCAGATGACTTGCATCCCAAGAGTCCCAGTCCCACAACTAGCCCTCCTTTGTCCTGTGGTGCTGGTACTTCAACGTGTCCTTACCTATAATACCTTTCGCTATCACCTAAAAGAGAACATTTAACTTTTGGTATTGTTTCTATTTTCTTCCCTCTCCTTTCTCTTTCTTTTCTACTTATTTATGTTTTTAAAACAGCTGATGGCGCACAACACAACCGTCCAGTTGGGTGGAACAGCCTTCCTCGTCTGCAAGGTCTCCGGCGTGGACAGAGTTGGTGTAAATTGGGTTTGTTTCTGTTAACTTAACTTATTCGATCGAAATGATGGCATTGTGTATGTACACTCAACCCCACTACTATTTATTTTCATTATCAATTAGTTTTTCCTTTACATACAAAGGATTTAAGTTAAAGCAGAAATAGGTTATTGACAGCATTGACTCTTGGAAATGACGGTGAAAACTTTTATAGGCTATGTCTTTATTATTTATTGTCCAATCTTCAGAAAACTTGGAACATCGGATGTTGATGCTGATCAAGAATGTATATACTTTATAGGGTCGGAACAGCTTTCTTCTCCCTGTTACATACATTCGCAAAAATCAAATATTCCCTTGTTCTTTTTAAAAATCGTGGCTTATTTCTTTACTACATTAAGGTATAGTAGAGGGGGAAATGCATACCGTGACGGAAAGTAAAAGTATTGTATCCATTAAAAAACTCGTATTATACGAGTAATTCAATTGACCGGAGACGCCGCATAATGACACAGCAGGACGCGCGACAGGACTTCTGAGCATTTTTTAATTAATTTTCGAGAAGCTTTTGCATGTTTCGTTAATTGCATGAGCGCCTTTATGTTTTCCTATATTGCAATGTTGTCATATTCGATTTCCAATTTGTTCAGCTTGCTAATGACGCTGTTGTGTATGGGCTTTCGTCACAGAATCAAATTTCTTGGATTCGCCGTCGGGACTGGCACATTCTTTCGTCGGGAGCTCAGCTCTACACTAACGACGAGCGCTTCGCGATACTGCACACGCCCGGGTCCAACATGTGGACGTTGCAGATAAAGTTTGTGCAGCGCAGGGATCACGGGATGTACGAGTGCCAGGTAAGCAAGTACTGCCGGACGCACGTGTGGACTTGACGAAAATAGATGCGAACCTCCATATTTTATGCATGCAGCACAGTTGAATTAAACTAAAGTACATTTACATACGGTCTCGTTATCGCCCTTCCGGCCGTATGTTAACAGAGTACTGTAGTTTCGGGAGGGGAGGGGTTACTTTTGCTCGCCCTGATTTTACATCACGTCGGTATTTCCCGTTGTGCATAAAATAATTGCAGAATGCAAATTAAGTTTCTTATGCAAAAGGTTCGATTTAAGGTAACTGCCCCTGACCATTTCAGCTGTCACAAGCTCGGAGCCGCATTCGCTCAAAGCGGAAATACGGATGATCGACATTGACAGATTTGTTCGGCCGAATCAGCGAAATCAGATCTGCCGGGTGAGCCTGCCTGAATTCGATTTTATTCCTACCAACTAATGCACCTGAAGCCGAAAGTCGGGCGGATGCAAATATGGAGAGCTTGTTCCCGGCACGGCAGAAAATGAAAACCGCTTAGAGACGGAGGAAAAGCGGAATGGAGTATAACAAGGCGAAGGGAGGAATGAAAAAAAACCAAAAAGCAACAAAGTTAGACGCTGCTAAAATGGACACTTGACTGTAACTCTGTGTAGAAGCACAAGTAGCACTCGGTTGCTTTGAATATGGATTGTGGGATGGGCGGTTCGGAAAAGTCACAGCAGGGTAACGGAGCGATTTTAAAAACGTAGCTTCAATTTCAAAATTGTTTGCATGCAATTTCAATATGAGAAGCCGCATGCCAGGGCAAACCCGTCAGTCATCGAGTCATGCTCAGAGTTAGTGGGTCGGGCAAAGCTCCCCCCGGACTGCGGAATACGGACTCCCTAGTAAGCGAGAGCTGCATGCAAATATGTCGAAATGATTATTTCCTCCTACGTAGCTGCCATTGGCCGTCAAGTCGTAGAAGCTGCAGGAGGTACAGAAGTCTGCCTGTTGTGTTTAAGCGAATCTCCGGGAAGCAGTCGGGACGTGTGGGAGTGGAGCCACTTATACAAAATCCGTTCATTTTTGTTTCATTTTTGTGTGCCAAATTGAAATTGTTTGATTTGCATTTCCATGAGTGCAACATCACTTAAGCTCGCAACGTTTTCGGCTCTGCTGGCAACGGGAATGTGTATGCAGTTTTTGCTTTGAGTTTACTAAAGCATTGACTCAAGTTGATTACGAAAATCTATCCCGTTCAAGTGCCCTATTTGCTCTTTTAGCAAAAAGGGCACCACGGCGGCTTCTTTTCTTATCTTTGCTGTAAACTGAAAAATAAATTCGTACACACAGGTCTCAACACCAACTGGCATTATTTCGCACTTTGTGAATCTTCAAGTGGTTGTCCCGGAGGCCTTCATTCTGGGCTCTGGCGAGCTGCATGTCGATATGGGCTCAACAATAAATTTAGTTTGCATTATTGAAAAGGTATGTTAATTACGTAGGCCCCTTTCAAACCACACTTCAAATAATTCCCTGTTCAATGAGCAGAGTCCCACACCACCTCAGTATGTATACTGGCAGAAAAACGACCGTCTGATCAACTACGTCGACTCCCGGCGAGACATTACCATAGAGACGACTCCGGGGCCCCGGACACAGAGCCGTCTAATCATCCGAGAGCCACAGATCACCGATTCTGGAAACTACACCTGTTCGGCCAGTAATACAGAACCGGCGAGCATCTACGTTTTTGTCTCAAAAGGTAATTATTTCTGTAGCTAGTTCGTCCTTAATTGATTCCCCAGGTCCTTTAATTGTAATTTTTTGGAACATTCAACTGATGACAAGCTGCGCTAAAATATTTAGTACTTTACGATTTCTACTTTTATCTTTACATTTTCCAACCCACTATTTAATGATATTTTCTTTAACATTATTAATAACCGAGTTCATGTAGCCATTTCCGTATCTTTATAAAAACCAGATCTCTAAGTTTCAATAATATTAATACAAACAAGTAGGAACGCTGTAGTCGAGATTTCTCGACAACGAGATACCATGTACCTCTTTTCTTTATTAACAATTTCTTTGTATTTATTTTTATTGTTGTCTAATAATTCACATACATGCACTTCTGTATCTATTGTGCATACATACACACACCCTTCTGTATGCAAACGAATTGAAGTCAAAGAAGAAACGGATGACGTCACCCCAGCGTGTGCGGCATGCCGTTTCCTAGGGAAGGGGTGGGTAAAACTTTAAATGGCCATATCATCTATATTTATTGTCCGATCCGTACGTAATTTTGCACGTACGTGTTTGACGATCAGTGGACTTACTGGACTAAACTTACTGGACTATGCCGCTAGCTTTTACCATTTCGAAGATATCGATTTTTTTGCAAATACGATGGCGGAAAGGGCCATTTTTATACCATGTGCCTTAAGGTACAAATGGTATATTAAGTTAATGCAATGTATGTAACGGGGGAAAAGGAAGCGTTTCAGACCACATAAAGTTGGTATATATATATCCAAACAATCAGCATTTGCACACATACATACTCCGTTGCAACAGAAATTGGTGGGTAAAAATTTAATTGGCCATATCTTCCATATTTATTGTCTGATCTGTACGTAATTTTGCATGACTAACTATTCAAGAATGTTTCTTTAAAATTTCAAGTGGTAATTTCAAAAACGTTTGAATATATAGACGATTTATGATGGCGAGAGCTTCTTAAAACTTTACTAGTGTTTTTCTCGAAACTTAATTTTTTAATTTTCTGCCATCGTAACTCAAAGAGAAATTATCCGAATGACTTCAAACTGACTTATCTTGAATATGTATTTCTGTAGAATAAACTAAAATAAATATGATTGGTTGAAAATAGCTCTCACCATCTCGGAGAACAACGTGTTCATACATGCAGACGGAGAGGCAGACAGACATGGCTAGATCGACTCGGCTATTGGTGCTGATCAAGAATATATATTCTTTATAGGGTCGGAAACGCCTGTACATACATTGCACAAACTCCCTGTTATATACAGTGCACAAACTTAATATACCATTTGTACCTTAAGGTATATGGTATACAAATTGTCGCCATTTATGGAGGCTGGGAATCCGGTGATACTACTTTGATGATCCTATGGTCGGAAAAGTTTCCTTCTCCCTGTTATTTACGTGTAATGTCGAATTCGATATACCGATGTTCTCTTTGAGAACCCGGAACAATAAAATACTGTTGTTAGCAAATTTTCATTGCTTCAATCTAAGTCTAATTCAAATGTAATTATGCTTCGCTATCTCTTACAGGCGACAATATGGCGGCTATATCGCGACGAAAAACCTCATCGGCTGATCGGTTGACTCACATATTTAGATCCATGCTGGCGCCATGCCTCCTGCTGAACACCGTTATTGTGAGGTAAGCTAAAATAACGATGTGTTGAATTTTTGCCAATACTCTTTCCCGCATTAGACGCATCCTTTTCAACTAAGTGGACGACATGAAAATTGGTAGCAGGAATTTGACGAAAACATCCTACATATTTAAGCTATTTCAGTGTTAGACCTTAAACCCAGAAAGAGAGTTAATATCTTATTATCTAGGATAATTGTTAAGCTAAGCTCAGTTAGAGAAGGGCAATGGAGTGTAAAAATTTACGTTATCCAATTACACTCGTACATGTGTGTATCGTATGTATGCCAGGCATTCATTCGTAACTTTATATTAGTCGTAGTTTAGTTTTAATTCACTTTCAAATTTTTGTACACGTTGTGTTGAAAATTTGAAGATATTTGTAAATTTGTTGGGTAACTTTAGTTTATGACATGTGTAAGTGCAATGCAGTTGATTTATTTGTGTTCTTGGTAAAAGAATCGGATTTCAAACAAAATTATGCGTAAAACATTCTTAAGATGTACATTTATACTGTTACAGATTTCAGCAAATGTATTGAAACTGTAAAACGACATCCTCTCTACCTGAATCACGAATAGTATTGATTAGAAGAACAACAAATTTGTGCCCCAAAAATTAATTATGTTATTAAGTTTGTAAATACGTTTTATTGCAAATGGCATAGCTTGCATACGCACACCCAAGGACACCACATGCAACAAAAATTGTTTAAATTGTGTAAATAAAAGTGAAAATCATACAACCTGTAAACATACAACCGACTGAAAATGGGAAATATTATAACCTGAATGCGGATCGCACGGGTTAAGAGGTGCTCGAGTATGCAAATGGTTTATGACCTTGAAAACAGTTAAAAAATTCAAAAATTCGTTGTAAACACCAACGCCAGCGGCTGTCACACCTCTATCAAGAGAAACAAGCATCTACGTAATGAATTATGTACAACTTTCGAATATCTTTTAAACAGTGCCCAACACCACTACGAGGGGAGGTCTGAAAGTTCGTAGAACCAAACAATAAAACACATTTTTTTGTTTTGCTGAATGCATATATTAGATCCTTGGAATAATATTTTTTTATTTAAAAAACGTCCTTTATATGTCGTTTTTTCGGAAGGCATGACTCCCAAAAAAATGCATTCCCATTTAGTTTTTGTTAAGTTCAGAGACATAAAAAACAAGTCAAAACGTTGTGGTCAAGATTTCTTAAAACGACACATCATGTGTTTTCGGAAACATCTATACTTTGTGTATCTTAACATATCGATGTGTATCTTAACATACCTGATCGATGCACTAATGATTCTAGACCTAACGTTGCACGTTAACGGTATTCCAAATTCTCTATGATTTCATTATTTTTACATTAATTAGCTAAGGTTCATAAAGGATTAAAAGAATAGGGCTGCATTATTTTTTTTTATAGGTAAACTCAACATTGGAGTTAATTGGTCCAATTTTATTTATTTCACGAACTATTACACCTCCCCTGTTATGTTGGGCATTCAGAACATACGATAAAATACAATATATAGGATCTATTGCGATTCTAAAAAATGGTCAAATTTAAACTAGCAACTGTTCATTGAAGGTACGTCAACTAGCAATTATAAAAGTCTTGAAAAATACCATTTAAAGTTTGAATAGATTCTTTAGTATAAATGGAAAAATGAAGTAGTTTACAGAAAAGTAATATGAATATTTGAAAAAGTAATATAATAACAATTGCGGACTTGATGTGTTTGTATATGTATGCAAATGCCAAAACTCTTTTAAAATAAATTACACGCATATTTTGATTGGATTGAATTCGACGCATTGCTCGAAGCATTTAGTTTGTTCTCACTGTTAAGAATTTTCACTGTAAATATTTTGTATCAACATACGTACATATGTACAAGTATATCAAATGGCAAGGAAACGTCGTTTGTTAATTATGGAATTACATATGACAACAAATTTATTGGGTATTGTTCTCTATGTATGGACAAAGCCCTAAACAACTTAACGGAACAAACGATTAAAAATAATAAAATGATTTCATCGTACAAGCTCGTGCGCATTATTGTACATTTCAACTTGCAAACATTTGAGGAAATTGAATTAAAAAATAGTAAAAACGAATAAAACCAAATCAATACATTGTGCTTACACACAGATACCAAGAATTAAAGCTGTCATAAGATACAAAACAAATGCATTCGAATAAATCAAGTGATTACCATGAAAAATAAATGTAATTTAAACATAAATTAAGTGATTAATTGTTCAGTGGTTTATTATTTGGCATTTTTGTAAGTATGGGCTTTGAAAAAATGTTTGACGGTAAGTTTTCAAAAGCGATTGCCAATGAATCCAGTCCGGTTGCCATAAAACCTTCCGCCAAGTGCCAAATCGATGCTATTGTAAAAGCAACGCGTCAACACGCTATAATTAGACTTCATTGTTGGCACAGCTCAGGCACACACAGCAGCCGCTGTTGGCAGCCTATTTGCTGAAGTTGCCAGCTTTGGCGTAACGGCGCGCCAATTATTTTTCACATTTTCCTTAAGCCCGGCAGTTTACTTTCTGTCAGCATTTCATTAAGCGTCCTCGTCGCCGTTCATTTCGCCGTTTTGCCAAGGAACATGTTGCACTTATATACACACAAACTTCCACAATCGTGCCTGCCTTAAATTTTCGTTGAAAGTTGGCTAAGTGTGTTTGAGAAATCAAATGCATTGAATGCTGCCACCAGACCCGAGAAGCAAACTTTTGTGGCCACCAAAGTTTCGCCAAATGAAATGAGCCCGAGTAAATTTGCCATGCACAAGTGCCAGGGCAGGCCATGGTCGCTTGGTCGGTGGGACGGTTGGAAAGTAAAACATTGAACTGCAAAAGTAATGGAGAAATTTCCACAAAAATTTTAGTGTACACACAGCAGACCTCTCTTTGCTGCCGAAACTCTTCGCGTACTGAATTACAGTCAGAACCATTTCCGCATTCTTGAGAGCGACAGCAAATGGGAGAAATTGGCTGTTGGGTACGCCAAAGGACTTCGACGTAATAACTTTTCTATTTTTATTTTCGATTTGCCTTTTTGATGAAAAAGTTTCACACGAACACTTAAAGCATCAGCTCGCTCTGAAAAAAATCCCATAAGCAGGCTACGCCTAAATACATACACATGTACATTTCTATGTAAATATTTATCCTTTTGAATATATGCGAAATCAAAATATACAGCGTACATCGCTTGATGCAAACCTTGATGCAAAACTATTTTCAATACAATTGGCTTTTGTGAAGGTAGATCACTGTTTGAGGCACTTAATCTCAGTCGAAACTTTAGATTTTAAAGGATTATTTTTTACTTGCCATGACCTTGTAAGCGGCTGATTTTTGCAACACATATATCTATCTGTCAAAGGACTTCGACGGCCCTACTAATGTACTATCCAAAATTAGTGCCTATAGAGCTGTCACAGAATTTCGCGGTTTGCGGGGCTGCGGAGAGAGGTATCCGATTTTTAAAATAAACTTGTGCTTAACTGGTATCTTTGGAATTAGAATGTGCAATTACTTTTTCTCTATCTATTATAGTTTTAAAATTCTAGGTGCTTATACGGACAGACGGACATGGCTAGATGGACTCGGCTGTTGATCCTGATCAAGAATATATAATTATTATAGGGTCGGAAAAGCTTCCTTGTCCCTGTTACATATTTGACATTCGCACGAATTTAATATTCCCTTATTCTTTTTTAAAAGAACCGCGTATTATAATATAGTTTCTTCTCCGAAATAAGAAATGTCGAGTGTATTATTAAATTATTATTTGTATATTTATTTCTTTTTATTCGGTTATCTAAGAGAAAAAAAATGTTAAGGTGAAAAAAACATGTGTCATTAAATTATTATTTGGCGAGACACTAAATCTAGTCAATCGGTTGCGTTCTTACTAATTTCTTAAATGATGATCTTATCCGACTTCTCTTCGGAATTAGAGAAGCACCTCACCAGGTTATTAAATATAACTCCTCCTTAACTTTAAGGCTGTTATAGCGATTTGAATGCATACAAATAACGCTTATAATTCTAGAATCACGGGAACACATGCACTTAACTCTGAAGTTAAAATATTGAACGCAATCAATCTTCGCGAAGTCCGCACCCGAAGTGGTTCACAGTATGCATTGTTTTTTATACGTCATTTTATTATAGATAGTTCTTCAATCTACGCGCTCATATGTACGGATAGACGCATTGACAGAGAGACATAGTTAAATCGACTCGAGCGTTGATTTACCAAAAATATTGAGAAACTCTAATTGCAATTCCTTATTGTTTAAAAGACAAATATAGGTACATATATGCATATATACACATTTCAATTATTCATAGGTATGTACATATACACACATAGTTATATGTCTAGATGTACATGTATTTTTCAGTAAACGGACAAAGACCCCAATGACGCTAACTAGAAACGTCTGAATTTGGTTGTGACTTTGAAAAAATACAGGTAGGACGTGACGATGCGCGGCTCGGCAGTCATTGCTGATAATTCTTTTAGCATTTTTCGGTAATACACAAATGTGATATATTATTGTGAACAAATATTTATCTTTCTACAGGGATGGAAAGCACCGGCTATGCGTTTGGCTCCTATTTTCATACCCGGTAAATCAAAAGAAAAAGGGTATAGTGATTTCGTAAGAATGTATGTAACAGGGAGCCCGATGAACATCAACAGGCGAGTCGATCTATGAACGTATGAACGCCTAGCTTTTGGAGACTGTAATAGACAGAGAATAAAATCGAAATTCTGTGGCGTCCACAATTTGAACTCTAGAAACTTAATTCAGATATTACGTTACGTTGGTCAAGCAAATATCTACTTTCACCCGCGTGAATAAAAAAAATACGAAAATGTTAATGCTATAATAATGGGAAAGCATAATTTATTCAAATCCAGGTGGAAACATAGAACCGGGTATTTATAGTCGAGAAACTCGACTATAATCGTTTGTACTTGTTGTATGTATGTTTCTGCAGCGCACGGTCTGGATTTATTATCATTTTTCGCCCTCAATTTTAACGTTGTGCTCTACAGTGCTTTCCCTACGTCTCCATGCAGTTACATCATCAATTGTGCTTATCAAAACAGTAAAAGGCTAACTTTTGCCAACCAACAGCTGCACTGTTGAAAGGTATTGTTTCCCCTAGGTAGTCTGCCCTGCCCAATGACCCAACAGCGAGTGCATGTGATTTGAGTGCACTCGACAGGTAATAAATATGAAGTGCTAAACACGAGATACGCGCATTTTTCTGTTGGAGAAACTTTTGCCACATTGTGGCCAACAATATTGCAAAAGCTTTTAAACAATTGCAGAGGGCTCGGGGGCTTTCATTTGGAGCCAGGGGAAGAACCAGCAGAGGCGAAAGGCACAGATATGGATACGGATTTGGAATCCACTGCCGTTAGAAAGGCGCATTGACAGGCCAAGGCCAGAAGTGCAGACCTGAGCTAAACTGAACCAAGCTCATTCTCGTTGCTTTCCAATAAATTACTCTGGAAGCAAACGCTGTGTGAGAGCATTCGCGGGTAGAACGGATTTACACAGATGCACAATAATTTTAAAAATCTGTGAAATGGCGGATTAATGGCTGCGGGCAATCAGCAGAGCAATTCTATATCCTCTGTCGTCATGAGTCTGTTTTGAGTTCCCTTAGCCCTTTTTGGGGTCCTTAAAAACCTTTTAATTTATTGTTTGCGTCGTGACACTTTTTTAATGATGAGCAATTTAGCTTGTATGTATGCGAATGTACATACGCGTATAGTGCACAAATGAATACGGTAAAACTTAAAGCTCAGACTCGGACCCCATTTGAATAAATGTGTTGCGCTCCGTTTTGTAGTAACATATTTCAGTTCATCGCGTCGTAGCTTGCGTTTTTTGTTCTTGCCCCAGGAGAACGAGTAGTGTGTTGATTGCAGTTCCGCATGTCATGCCTATATAGTAGGTATCCACAGTTATAATTGTATGTCGATCATATGCGCATGGCTATATCGACCTGATGTTTGATGCTTTAAGGTTTCGGAAGTCACATACATTCGCACTAGTAATGTAAAGAAATGTCTATTTTATTATTTATTGACAATAAATATATGGATTACAGTTTGAAATTTTACAATTTATCTATTTATTAGCGAATAAAATACATATGTTCATGTAATGTGAGCGAATTCGTTTATTTTCGTGTCACTTGATTTTTATCCCATGTACCTTAAACTTTGTGCAAATGTATGTAACAGGCAGAAGGAGACATCTTCGACCCCATAAAGTATATATATTCTTGATCAGCACCAATAGCCGAGTCGATATAGCCATGTCCGTCTGTCCGTCTGTCCGTCCGTCCGTCCGTCCGTCCGTCCGTCTGCCTGTATGTATGAACACCTCGTTCTCGGAGATGGTAAGAGATAGAGGTCTAATTCTTTTTGCTTTTGATGTGTTTATTTCCACACGTAATCAACTCCATCTTTATGAATGGCATTATCCACCGGCTTGCTACAGGCTCTGCACTTTGAATGCTGCAGCTATACGTCCGGTTGGGCTTCACAGAATTTTGATTTTGCTTTAAATTCCACCGCGAATTCATGCATATACATATGCTTAACGGAACATTTTACTTGCCGTGACATCGGGAACACGACTTTAACGTTAAAGAGGTCGCTTGCATACACACACGGAAAGTCCGCGAGGGATAAGAAAAAATTTGTAATTCATTGCTTGTCTCTGTACAAGGCTATTCCACTCTACCAAGGTGCTACATTTTCTATTTGCATAATTGATAAACCGACGACTGAGGACGAAGTACTATCCTAAACTAGAGGTCGAGGCAAACCGCATTCCAGACTGATGAACTAACGTTTGAAAGTAATTCCCAGTCCGCGGCCTGAAGTCAATGCATATTACCATATTACATATTACTTTTTCTGTGGCCCAAAAACTGGATTTAACAGGGAACGTGCATATCCTTTATCATCCCTTATCATAAAACGACAGCGAGATATGAATGCACCGGCTTTCACACCGCTGGAGGAAATAGGAAAACTAGAGCAGGCTTCTTGCATTCGCCACTTAGGGCCACATTCTCTGTTTAAGGGGAGGCGCAACACATTTTTGTCATTTGCGCCAATATGCTGATCAAGAATATGTATACTTTATAGGGTCGGCTTCCTTGTCGCTTTAAGATATTTGACATTCAGTAGTATTACTGATGTAAACAAGGTTAAAGTGAGAGCTTCATTGGGCGTCGTTCTGGAAAAGGAAGACCGACCGTTGCACGTTGCATTGCTATATCATTGAGGAGATGTAAAAGTTGGGTCACAGAGTACTACACTCCCAAGGGACGCAGCAAGCCGGATATCCCAAAGGCCGACCCTGTGAACATGTTATTTTCGAACATAGCCACTGCTGCTAACAACAAGGATGTGTTGGCAGTTACAACATTGTGTTGCATGAGGGTCAATTAGAACTCTTCTGTAAACGTATTGCCAAATTGCAATGCCGTCGCTGCCAACCGCTCGGACATACGGCTAAATACTGCCGCAGGTAATAAATACTGCCGCAGGAACAATAGTTAAGAATAGTGCTGAGTAACAATTGAAAGGCGGGAGTAGCAGCGCACTTATTCGAGAAGTCTTCTCCTACGCAGATATAACAAGATCCTCAGTCCGTGGACAGAGAGATATGCAGACAGAGAAGCAGCAACATCCGCAGCAAAGTCCAATTCGACAGCGCAACAACACGAGACGTAATCGATCAGCGTTTTCCACAAATGGTAACTTTGATTCGATCATGCAGGAGCTAAATATCAACATGAACGTCCTCCGATCAGTTCAGGTGAAGCAGCTTTAAACGCAGCTAAAACCATGAATTCGTTGAGAATTCTAGCGTTGAACTCCAATGGTGTATCCACAAAACTGCTCGAGCAAGGAAGCTTTGTTCAGCGTCACCAAATTGACATCGTCCTGCTCAGCGAGACGAACTGCTGCGGGCAAAAAGCGCCGAAACTATGATGCCTACCCTGCGAACGCCTCGAGCATGGATACCTAATGCCAAAGGAGAAGCATCAATATTAATAAAATCGAGCTTAGTGCACTTCCCGCTAATACCTGTAACCGCAGAATACCTGTAACCGATCTACTGCCCTCCGAGATTTAACTGGTCTTTACAATCGACGCAGCTGCGAGGTTTTTCCCAAGGGCAGAGCGCTTGATAACAAGGCGTACTAATTTGGAGCTGTTTAAGCAATAATAGAGATGAACTCGGCTGAATACGCTCTCAATTTACTAATATCATATTGGCAGCTTCAGGTCATATTGGCAGCTACAATAGCTACTCGTAAACCACCTCAAAGGCCAGCAGGAGAAGGTAATTCTCTAACTCAGGAGATCCTCCAACTCATTGCAGAAAAGAGGCGCTCACGCTCTAGGTGGATGAGGTCTCACCACCCTCTAAATAAAGCTGACCGACAGAAGAGCTCCGTCGTACTTACTGCCCACAAAACGGCAAGGTTAGCCAACACCGGTGTTGACAGAGACGCGTCATACTTGCTATGGAGAGCTACACGATCCATTAAAAAAGGTGCATCAGGAAAGCGCCACTAGCTCGTAGAGATGGCTCTTGGTTTAAGACTAATTCAAATCAAGCCGAAACCTTCGCCGAACACCTGTGGAGTTCATAAGTATATGCCCAGATCGTTTCGACCTTTGACTAAATACCTTCTTTTTGAGCGTTGCGTTACTTATGTCAATTTCGACCTTATTGGAAGATTTAGAACTGTTCTCATATTCTATATTATTTTATGTTTAGTTGCGCTTGTGTGCAACAAGAAAGTTAGGCGATCAGACCATAAGTTATGCCATATCGATCGATTTGATCTCAGCTTTGCCACGTGCTTAAAGCCTAAATAGGGAAGCTCAACGTAACTTTTGCACCTTCGAGCAGCATAAGCAATGACCAGAGCTTCGTCTCTGTGTATGTGAACGGTGCAAAAACAAGAAAACAGCGTTTCTACTTCGATATTTAGTCGATATTTCTCGATAACGTGTACCTCTTTATCAACCTTTTTTTTTTAACTTATTCAACTTTTTTTTTATTTGACATCCAAAAAATCAGCACGTGCTGGTCTCGGTCTTTGAGGAAACTAACAGACACTCCAGCCGGTACAACAATAGACTTGAGCGCCACCGAAGCCGACTGGCGACGAGCCTAATCAGAGTTCGCTCTCCAACGAGGCTAAATAGACGCCAACCGAGGGACCTGATCACCCAAACTCCGAGGACTCGAACTACTGTAGAAGCATCTAATATATGTTATTTGTTACCAATTTTGACTATTATTTGTACAAGCTAGTATAACTAGCCGGCACGCCCACTTAACTAGTAAAAAAGACCATAAAGGGGTACCTGGCAATCTCGTAGACATTATTATTATAAAACAAGTAGAAACGCTGTAGTCGAGATTCCTCGACAACGAGATACCATGTACCTCTTGCCGTTGCCGTGGGAAGGGGTGGGTAAAACTTTAATTGGTCATATCTTCTATATTTAGTGTCCGATCTGAACGTAATTTTGCATGCACGTGTTTGACGATCAGCAGACTCAGCTCACAAAATTAAGTCTCTAGCTTTTACCATTTTGGAGATTTTTTTGTGAATACGAGAGCGGAAAGGGGCGTGGCAAAAATCTGGAAATGGCATTATCTGCATAATAGTTAAACGGTCCTAATGCTGAAAGAAACAGGTCTAGAGCTTTTATTTTGTCCAAGTTATTGAAGAAAATACTGTTTTATGCAAATTACGAAGGCGGAAAGGGGCGTGGAAAGAATTTGAAATAAACTCGACCTGCGTACACAATAACGGACCTAAAGCAAAAAGAATTACACCTCTAGCTCTTACCATCTTCGAGAACGACGTGTTCATACATACAGACGGACAGACAGACAGACAGACGGACAGACTGACGGACAGACGGACATGGCTAGATCGACTCGGCTGTTGATGCTGATCAAGAATATATATACTTTATAGGTCGGAAACGTTTCCTTCTCCCTGTTACATACTTTGCACAAACTTAATATACCATTTGTACCTTAAGGTACATGGTATAACAAGTAGAAACGCTGTAGTCGAGATTCCTCGACAACGAGATACCATGTACCTCTCTTGCCGTTGCCGTGGGAAGGGGTGGGTAAAACTTTAAATGGTCATATTTTCTATATTTATTGTCCAATCTGAACGTAATTTTGCATGCACGTCTTAAACGATCAACAGACTTAAAATGAAGTCTCTAGCTTTTATCATTTTGGAGGAATCGATTTTTTTGCGAATACGAGGGCGAAAAGGGGCGTGGCCAAAATCTGGAAATGGCATTATCTGCATAATAGTTAAACGGTCCTAATGCAAAAAGAAACGGACGGACAGACGGAGAGACAGACATGGCTAGATCGACTCGGCTGTTGATGCTGATCAAGAATATATATACTTTATAGGTCGGAAACGTTTCCTTCTCCCTGTTACATACTTTGCACAAACTTAATATACCATTTGTACCTTAAGGTACATGGTATAACAAGTAGAAACGCTGTAGTCGAGATTCCTCGACAACGAGATACCATGTACCTCTCTTGCCGTTGCCGTGGAAATGGGTGGGTAAAACTTTAATTGGTCATATCTTCTATACTTATTGTCCGATCTAGACGATGGCAATCAGCCGACTTAGTGTACATAAAATTATGTCTCTACCTTTTACCATTTGAAGATACCGGTTTTTTTTTAAATACGAAGGCGGCAAAGGGGAGTGGCAAAAATCAAAAAGAAATGAGGGTCTAGCTCTTATTTTGTCCAAGTTATCGAAGAAAATAAAGTTTTATGAAAATTACAAAGGCGGAAAGGGGCGGGTTATTTTCGTTTTTACTTTAAATCTCCTCGAATACATCTTTATCATTATTGTTTTTGCTTAGAATTTATTAAGAACTAAATAATCAAAATAAAACAAAACAATTTTTTGGATTTTCTGGTGTGATTATGATTTTGTGGGTAACGAAAGTTTAAGTCGTAAACATGCACTCAATTTTGCTCGCCACTTTATATACTTTATGGGGTCGGAAACGTTTCCTTCTCCCTGTTACATAGATTGCACAAACTTAATATATATGGTACATATGGTAGTACCTTAAGGTACATCGTATAAAAAGAGCATTTTTTGACGGAGCACTATTTCAGTAACGTTCTGATACCCGGTAATGAAGAGGCTCTTACCCATCACTCCAACGTCAAGTCCCAATTCATTGATGCCTATTTCGGCGTGGGTATGCGTGAGCAGGAGGGGATAAGGGGAGAGGGCAGCAACCTGATACATTTGTCAGCGCATGCCGACGTCATATAAACTTCACGCAAAAGGACGGACCTCACAAAAGTGAGAAATTACGCTGACGGCCAAAATGTATGCAATAAAAATTTTCAAGTCACTCCACGACTCGGGTGGTTACTGTTGGCAGGGGCGCTATAAAAATTATAGCCAGATGTGCTCTGCTCTGTGCATTGGCTATAGGCCGAGCAAACTAATGCGGCATTAGCAGCTAAATAAATACTCTAAGTAGCTGCTTTTAGATTGAAGCCCGAAAATATTGTTTGCGACCTCAGACGTCTTTTAATTTTCAATGCAAGGCAATAATTTTCAATGAAAAGCAATTATTTGATGTGTGAAATTGGAGACATACTCCATTATGGATGGTCTGTCACATTAGAGACAGGACGCAGATAAATGACTTCGCTTTGATTCGGTTATAATTTTTGGAACCAATATATTTTTTTGTCTTTAACCACATAGCTTGGACATTGTCCTAGAGTCGCTTGCCCATTAACTGTATCACTGCCTTATTCCTAATCGAGACTGAAGCTACAGAATTTAATTTTCAACTGATTGATTACAAACGATTTAGCAAGAAGTTCCCCACGGACACGCCTGGGAGTGAAACAGAATGGTCGTGCAAATGGAAATGCCTTGGGACGAATTCTGAGTTCAGTCCAATCGTTCTCATTGTCGTTGTCTCTGAAGTCCCGTTTGACTTTTAATGCCCGCTGGTCCACAACCGGCAGCTGATTGAATGGCGCTTCCTTGAGCAGGGCTCATTGAATATGCGAAGAAGTATTCTTGGCAGAGACGAGCGAGATACGAACAACTGGATGACATTTTGAACAACCTTCCTTTGCTTTATCCTTCTATAGCCGGTCGTCCCTCACATGTGTTCCTTGATACAATAAAATTCCGAGCAAAGCTGTGACTTCTTTCGTGTCCTGTATTTGGTGCCACTCTTTGTTCGGGTACGACGGCATTAATTTATCGTCTGGGAACAGCATATATCTTGGTTTGTATTATATCCCCAAGTTAGCCAAGTTATTTTCAATTCATTCATTGAATACCATTCGTTGACTTATTTCTTGGCGCTATATAACTTTGTTTCACTTGCTTCAGCTAATCTTTCTGATTTTGCCTGTCAATTTCCCATCTCAATTGTAATTTCTTTCCTTCCCAAATAAAAAATTAGCTTTCAATTTGGTGATCGCTTTTTCACAGTAGCAAACATCAGGGAAATAAGCAGAAAACGTTTTCGAATTAACATTCTTGCACATGTTTTATTTGCAAGGATTCTTCGCCTTATGAAAATGCTTAACAAAATTAAAATAATTGAAACACTGCCAAATACCAAAATCTGCTTGCCTCGGTTGACATCAGATTTGGCAGCGCTCAAATGGCCGCTTTGGTAAGTCCAACGAGAAAGCTAGATAATATGCATAAACACAAATTAAATATTTGAACACGTTGCCTTTGTGACCTTTATATTGTCCTTTTGGGATGGCAGCATCAATGTATGCATCAGAGCTGAAAAAATTTCCTTTTTTGTCTTTTAATTTTTTTCAATACGGAAATCTAACGAATTCTAAAGAATTATGTAAGTACATATGTTCCAATGAGTTGGCTATGGCTGAAGCTTCATTTTGCTGAAGGATACTTATAAGCAAGAGTTTCCCGATTCCAGGATATTCAGCTGTTAATGCTGAGTTTTCTTTTCCCGACTGATATTTGCACTTGCAAAAATTGTATATACCCACCACCCACCATTAGTACTTTAAAGTACGTGGTTTAAATAGGTATTTGGTATCTCTTTGTCGAGAAATCTCGATTTGTGAGCCCTGGTGTGTATAAAAAGAAAATTTTTTTACCATGGTATTGTTTCTAGCTATTTGGCTTATCTTCATAGTTTTTTTTTCGGTTATATGATGCGTCTGCTTGGAAATTAATAGGCTGATCAGCTTATATCTGAAACTAAGGAATAACCATTATTGAATGTATCTTTGTTTTGTTCAAAAGTTGGATGCAATGTCATACCTCTTTAACTAGTGTAGAGTGGAAAAGATGAATACTGTATTACAAGTATTTCCTGCATGTGAAAGGCGTGATTTCTGTACATACTAAAATGGAAGCTTTGTGTTGTGCCCGATGCAATGCAGTGCCCGATTTTAAAAAAGGCTTAAAAAAACGAAGCCAAAATGTTGTGAGTAAATCAGAATACGGCAAAACATAACAGGGGAAGTCAAACACGCCACATCTGTGGCAGACAGAGATATATTGTGCGAGCTGCGTCCAATTTACATGTCTTAGCAGCCAGAATTAAAGAAATTTGCGGTGGTTGAAGCCAGTGAGTCTACAGTCAAAAGGGTAATTTCGTCGGCTGATCAGTTTAATGATGCCCGTAATGCTCTGCGAGCAAAATCACATAAGCTGGGCCATGATGGATTATTATTATTATTATCACGATCTTCGTAAGGAAGAGCATTTCCTGACCCGTCGCCATAACTGTGAGGGAGGCGTAATGGTTTGGGAGTGGGTATCAGTCTTTGGCACTTGCGACTTTCAATTTTTTACTTCTGAAATGAACGGGGAAACCTATAAATCTATCATACAGACTGCGTTTCCTCATTATTCCAACATGTTTTACGTTAGTAAATGGACTTACCAGCAGGATAAGGCTCCGATTCATACAGCTAGGGTGGGAAAAGAGTGGAATAAGGCTCAAATGTAGACTTGCTCGAATGATCCCCAAATTCACCTTATGTTAATATAATGGAACGTATGGGGGTTGCTATCACGCAAGGTACGAGTATATGAAGGAGGCAAGAAATTTGATTGCCTAGACAACAATTTCGCTGCAAATACTGCAAAATTTGTATAGCTCGCTACCCGATGGTATAGTGGGTGGTATAGTACAGTCATATGTGTATTTTATTTGCTTATGACAAGGCAATTTTATATTTCATTTTACAGATGTATGGATTTGAGAAATTTTATAGTTATATTTTTTGAATCTAATATTTCTTGTAGATTGTTTTGGAGGAATTTACGTCTTTGTTCGACGTAGAGCGGACATTCTAAGAATATGATGGATAGGTCTAAGATATTGCATCGTTGCCATATGGGATATGGAATTTTGTCAAATGGGTCTTTATGTGTCTGAAGCCCATAAATTAAATGGTGTCTATTCTAGCGATTGTGTCATTCAGNTTCACCAAATTTTCGTTTATGTGCGGCATGCCGTTGCCTAGAGAAGGGGTGGGTAAAACTTTAATTGGCCATATCTTCTATATTTATTGACCGATCCGTACGTAATTTTGCACGTACGTGTTTGACGATCAGTGGACTCATTGGACTGAAAATTATGCCTCTAGCTTTTACCATTTTGAAGATATCAATTTTTTTGCAAATACAAGGGCGGAAAGGGGCGTGGCAAATATCCAAGAATGACATTATCTGCGCAATACTTAAACGGACATGTTGCAAAAAGAAAAAGGTCTCTAACTCTTATTTTGTCCAAGTTATAGGCAAATGTGTCGAGGAACATTCAGTTTTATGCAAATTACGAAGGCGGAAAGGGGCGTGGCAAAAAT
>JAJJHQ010008764.1:4082490-4107066 GCA_021223825.1 Drosophila ironensis | reverse complement strand
GGACAGACGGACATGGCTATATCGACTCGGCTGTTGATGCTGATCAAGAATATATATACTTTATGGGGTCGGAGATGTCTCCTTCTGGCTGTTACATACATTTGCACAAAGTTAATATACCATTTGTACCTTAAGGTACATGGTATAAAAAGGCTTAAAAAAACGAAGCCAAAATGTTGTGAGACTCACTGTGTATACATACAGTAGTGTGTTTATGTGTGCACCTGCTGATTTTTTTGATGTCAACAAACGAAAATATGGTGAATTATTTGAAAAAAAAAATAAAATGAAAGAAATGGTTCATAAAGAAAAGAGGTACATGGTATCTCGTTGTCGAGAAATCTCGACTACAGCGTTCCTACTTGTTTTTATGTGGATTCATAGAATTTTTAAAGAATTGTTCAGGGTTGTACATTTTATGTTTCGCAAATCGTACATTTATCTTTTTTTGGCCAATGAAACCCTACTGAAAATTCTGTACTAAAGACTTTTTGAAATATTCGGCACGCAACTAATGAGTCATTTAAGCCTTAATCATTTAAATATCTAATGTACAATTTATAAAAATTTGAAACATTTCTAAATTCTCTGGGTTAATAAACTTATGTATTATTTTTGCGGCAATAGTACGAAGGCACAGCAGGTTATTATACCATGTACCTTAAGGTACAAATGGTATATTAACTTTGTGCAAATGTATGAACAACCGGAAGGAGACATCTCCGACCCCATAAAGTGCTGATATTCTTGATCAGCACCAACAACCGAGTCGATATATCTATGTCCGTCTGTCTGTCTCTATGTCTGTCTGTCTGTCTGTCTGTCTGTCTGTCTGTATGTATGAGCACCTCGTTCTCGGAGATGGTAAGAGCTAGAGGTGTAATTCCTTTTGCTATTTCTGTGTTAATTTTGCAGGCTGATCAAGTTTATTTCAAATTTGTGCCACGCCCCTTTCCGCCTTCGCAATTTGCATAAAACTGTATTTTCTTTGACACATTTGACCTATTTCTTTTTGAATTATGTCCGTTTAACAATTATGCAGATAATGGTATTCTTGGATTTTTGCCGCGCCCCTTTTCGCCCTCGTATTTGTAATAAATTTATATCTTCGAAATGGTTAGAGCTAGAGAAATAATTTTCACTCCGCTAAGTCCACTAATCGTCAAATACGTACTTTTAAAATTACGGATCGGACAATAAATATAGAAGATATGACCAATTAAAGTTTGACCCAACCCTTCCCTAGGCAACGGTATGCCGCACATGCTGGGGTGACGTCATCCGTCATTTCTTTGCTTTCGATTCGTTCGCACGTGTATGCATACAGAAGTGTGTGTATGTATACACAATACATACAAATGGGCATGTATGTGTGCATGTTCTGACAAAAATTATTTAAAAAAAAATTAAATAAAAACAAAGAAATGGTTGATAAAGAGAAGGAGTACATGGTATCTCGTTGTCGAGAAATCTATTACAGCGTTCCTACTTGTTTTTTTTTTCAAGTAATTCACCAATTTTCGTCAGCACGTGCACATGCACTTCTGTATTATGTGCATACATACACACTTAAAAAGAAGTGCATCTACGATCAGTCAGATAATTACAGTTCTGTACTCATAGGTAAACGAAAATTGTAAAACACTAAGAGTCTGCCAAGATTTGCAGATTAAAAACGACTGCGGTTCTAACCGCGAGTATTACGTACTTTCCATAAGTATAATAACAGGGGAAATTTTATTTTGTGAGGCCAAAAAAAATGGCTGTGCAGCTGAGTGCCTGGCTTTGTTGTCAATTTACGTCAACAGTTTCATTTAAGCCCTATACATAACAGCAAGGGCTAAGGGAGTAAAACGATAGCTTGTTATTTGCCTTTTCAGATGGATACATACATAGATAAAATTGAACTGGGACCTGGGGATTACACAAAAGTAACTGAGCAAATTTTCGCAGATAGTTGAGCTTCGAACTTGGTCGGTCCTAATGTCTGCAGTCACCAGCATATTCGTAGGAAGCCTCGGCGACGGAGCCCACCAAAAGTTCGCTAAGCTGGAGCGGCATTTTCTAAATATAAAAAGTGCATTCTAATTAAAGTTGGCTTATAAACCAAACCCCTATTTACTAACTAAGATTCGCACCAAGTTATTTATATGTTTGCGGACCAATGTGGGTATATTTATTTTGTTTAGCTGTTTCAATGCATAACGAAATTAAAGGGTGTTAAGCTATTTGCATTAATATTTGTTTTTACGTAAAGGAAATCAGATAAATACTTGCGTTCTCGGAGATGGTAAGAGCTAGAGGTGTAATTCTTTTTGCTTTTGTTGTGTTATTATTGCAGGCAGCTCAAGTTTATTTCAAATTTCTGCCACGCCTTCGTAATTTGCATAAAACTGTATTTTCTTCGATAACTTGAACAATTTAAAAGCAAAAGACCTATTTCTTTTTGTCATTCTTTGCTTGTTTTTTAAAGGCTCCTGAGCCTTATAACATGAAAAAAGTAAGAACGATTATAGTCGAGTGTCTCAACTATAAATAACCTGTTCTCAGTGTCCACCTGGTTTTTGAAACATTATAATGGTATTAAAAATTTGGCCGCAACAAATTTTCGTAATTTGTGTTTGTAGGTGTGTGTATATGAAAAGTGCACGCCATGTTTCAATTGAGAAGCTTGTGGGCGCAACACAAAACAAATTTAGTGCCTATAGTGTTAAAATTGTTGATGGCACAGAATTTCATGGCTTGTGGAGGGCGGCGGGAGGTATCCGATTTTGAAAATAAACTTGTGCTTAACAGCTATCACAGAATTCGAAATATGCTATTAGGATTTCTCTACCTACTCGTAT
Organism: Drosophila ironensis; assembly: GCA_021223825.1. Taxonomy (NCBI): domain Eukaryota; kingdom Metazoa; phylum Arthropoda; class Insecta; order Diptera; family Drosophilidae; genus Drosophila; species Drosophila ironensis. The sequence continues at coordinate 4,104,220 of JAJJHQ010008764.1, read as the reverse complement.
TATAGTCTCCAAAATCTAGAGACTATAATAGAAAATTTCCACATGAAATATTTTGTTACTGTCAATTCACATAAGTTGAATCGACAATTTTGACAAAACTCTTTACGAAAATCAAAATTTGTAAAGTTTTCCTCGTCAAGTTTTTGATAGCGTTATTTCTCTATCTAGCAGTTTTCTCAGGCTACTTTCATTTTTCATTGGTTTTTGTTCTGTTTAAGCAGAAAATTTCGCTTTCAGTCGTCGTTTGCATACGTGCTCTGGTTTGAATCGCAATTAAGTTTCTCATGTATAAGTATGTATTTTGTCGGCGGCCGGCCAAACACGTAGTTAAGCAAAAACATGTATTACAGTACATTTTTAAAACAAACAAAAAAGCCGTTGTATTACTTTTAATAAATTGTTCGAAAACTGTATTTTTATACCATGTACCTTAAGGTACAAATGGTATATTAACTTTGTGCAAATGTATGTAACAGGCAGAAGGAGACATCTCCGACCCCATAAAGTATATATATTCTTGATCAGCGTCAACAGCCGAGTCGATATAGCCATGTCCGTCTGTCCGTCTGTCCGTCCGTCTGTATGTATGAACACCTCGTTCTCGGAGATGGTAAGAGATAGAGGTTATTGTTGCAGGCAGATCAAGTTTATTTCAAATTTTTGCCACGCCCCTTTTCGCCTTCGTAATTTGCATAAAACTGTATTTGAATTTTCTTCGATAACGTGAACAAAATAAGAGCTAGAGACCTATTTATTTGAAATATGTCCGTTTAACTATTGCGCAGATAATGTCATTCTTTGATTTTTGCCACGCCCCTTTCCGCCCTCGTATTTTCAAAAAAATCGATATCTTCGAAATGGTAAAAGCTAGAGGCCTAATTTTCAGTCCAATAAGTCCACTGATCGTCAAACACGTACGTGCAAAATTACGTACGGATCGGACAATAAATATAGAAGATATGGCCAATTAAAGTTTTACCCGCCCCTTCCTTAGGCAACGGCATGCCGCACACGCTGGGGTGACGTCATCCGTCTCTTCTTTGACTTCAATGCGTTCGCACGTGTATTCATACAGTATTGTGTGTATGTGTGCACCTGCTGATTTTTTTTATGTCAACAAACGAAAATATGGTGAATTATTTGAAAAAAAATATTAAATCAAAGAAATGGTTCATAAAGAAAAGAGGTACATGGTATCTCGTTGTCGAGAAATCTCGACTACAGCGTTCCTACTTGTTTTATTTAACTATAAGTTCACCTATTTAGTAATTGATATATATTTTTAACAGGCACAAAAAAGTTTTAAATAGGGAATAACTTTGTAAGTGGTCACTAATACATAACTCACAACTATGTCACAATATGCCATTTTTATACCATGTACCTCAAGGAACATTGAATGAATATATTGAATGAAAATGTATGTAACAAAGAGAAGGAGACGTCTCCGACGCCACAAAGTACTTGTATATATATTCTTTAGCAGCATCAACAGCCGAGTCGATATAGCCATGTCTGTCTGTTCGTATGTCCGTGCGTCTGTAGGTATGAACACGTCGTTCTCAGATATGGTAAGAACTTTAAGTAGGTGTAATTATTTTTGCTTTCGGGGCGTTATTAATGCAGGCAGATTGCACTTCTCAAATTTTTATAAAATTGTACATACTCTACATTCTTGACCCTAACATAGACAAAATAAAAGCTAGGAACAAAATTCTTTTCGCATTGGGTCCGTTTAACTAAGACGCAGATCATGTTGTTTCCAGTCACTTGAATATGAATTGTACCGAATGATTGTATAATTCACATTCGGATATTTGATTACATTTTTATACCATGTACCTTAAGGTACAAATGGTATATTTACTTTGTGCAAATGTATGTAACAGACAGAAGGAGACATCTGCGACCCCATCCGTCCGTCCGTCCGTCCGTCTGTCCGTCTGTCCGTCTGTCTGTATGTATGAACACCTCGTTCTCGGAGATGGTAAGAGCTAGAGGTCTAGTTCTTTTTGCTTTTGGTGTGTTATTATTGCAGGCAGATCAAGTTTATTTCAAATTTTTGCCACGCCCCTTTCCGCCTTCGTAATTTGCATAAAACTGAGTGTTCCTCGACACATTAGCCCATAACTTGCACAAAATAAGAGGTAGAGACCTATTTCTTTTTGCATTATGTTCGTTTAGCAATAACGCAGATAATGGTATTATTGGATTTTTGCCACGCCCCTTTCCGCCCTTGTATTTGAAAAAAAATCGATATCTTCGAAATGGTAAAAGCTAGAGGCATAATTTTCAGTCCAATAAGTCCACTGATCGTCAAACACGTACGTGCAAAATTACGTACGGATCGGACAATAAATATAGAAGATATTTAAAGTTTTACCCACCCCTTCCCTAGGTAACGGCATGCCGCACACAAAAAATAAAATCAAAGAAATGGTTCATAAAGAAAAGAGGTACATGGTATCTCGTTGTCGAGAAATCTCGACTACAGCGTTCCTACTTGTTATTTAAAATATTAGCCAACATAATTATTTGAGTATTTATTTTATGTTCAAGGTTTTTTGTATCTCTTAATTTGCTTAGCAGTCCTTTCATTTATTCCAACCAGAGCAGACACGTGCTGTGTATACAAAATCAAACTCACATTTTTAACGCGTACCTAACATTAATTTCACTTTCTTTCACATTCACACAGTAGAGAATTAACTTTAATGAGTGCGCTACACGGGAGAGAATAAGTTTAATATCAATATAATTAGTCACGTAGTTGTTGTTTGCTATAATGTGACGACGAACGCGTTCATAATTCCTCATTATGAGCATGAAACAGTTATTGCTGCAACAACTGTATATGTTATAAATTTTATAATATAAAACAATCAAATTATAAGAAAAGAAAAAGAAACAAGATTTAACATTGGTATTTACCAATAGTTTATAATAGACAGCATTGCATCATTAGGCTACAGCGAGTCAAAGCTCGCACCAACGAAACTGGGCAGAACCTAGGCACAACTAAATATTTAAATATATTATTTAAATATTTAATAATATATAAATTGTTATCGTTATTGTGGATATTTACAAGAAAACTGGGTTCTCTGCTTACGTTAATGATATATAGTCAGGGAAACCTCTTAAACGTTCAAAATAACCAGGAAAGTGTTCACAATTATATTGGCTAACCGAAAGATTTATAACTAACAAAAGAGGAACTTTCACGAAAGTTCATAGACCACAGTTGCTGTCTGCAAACAAAATGTGAGAGCGGTACGTGAGACGCATGCGTTACACACTTAATAATTCAAAGGTATGTGTATACACATATATCTACCTACATGTACATACGTAGTAACCGAGTGCTTTAAGAGGGCACGCTGCTTTGGGTAAAAGGAACTTTCTTCTAAGTTCATAATTTTTATACGCCAACTATCTTCTTTAAACATATCCTAGGTCGTTCTGTTTATAATTATCAGTATGTCCGTGTCTATAAGCACGTCGTTCTCCGAGATGGAATGTGCTATTGATGTAACTATTTATATTATGTACTTTAAAGTACAAATGGTATATTAAGTTTGTGCAATGTATGTAACAGGAAGGGGAAAGCGTTTTCGACCCTATAAAGTATATATATTCTTGATCAAAATCAACATCCGAGTCGATCTAGTCAGGTCCATCTGTCTGCCTGTCCGTCTGTATGTATGAACACCTAGTTCTCGGAAATAGCTATTTTGCAAAAAAATAGGTCTCTAGCTATTATTTTGTCAAAGTTTTGGGGAAAAGATGTCGATGAAAATATCGTTTTATTCAAATTACGAAAGCGGAAAGGGGCGTGGAACAAATATGAAATAAACTCCATCTGCGTACACATATAACGGGCCTAAAGCAAACATAATTACACCTCTAGCTCTTACCATCTCGGGGAATGACGTTTTCTTAATTACAGACGGACAGACAGACAGACGGACATGACTAGATCGACTCGGCTGTTGGTGCTGATCAAGAATATATATTCTTTATGGGGTCGGAAACGCTTCCTCTCCATGTTACATATATTGCACAAACTTAATATACCATTTGTACCTTAAGTTACATCGTATAAAAACCTGGTTGATAATGAAATTTTTTACATAAATGGTATATCGTTTTCGATAAAACACGTCTACAGCGTTCCTTCTTCTTTTGTAAATTTTAACGGCCTCTACAATGAGTTCTTAGTATCACCTTGTGTTACATTACCACCATATTACCAGGGAAAAGTTAACAATCGCCGGCGATAAACGTGGGCGGCAGCTTCAAGCTCAATATTCTGGAAGCGAAGAGCATTATAGAACTCGGAATGGATACCGATCTAAGACGCAGCTTAAATCTCTGGCTGTATTATAAGGGCGGCACGTAATATGTCTCGGCGGTTACGGGCTTCGAATTTTGGGAGAGCCAATAGGTTTTAAAATTGACCTTGCACCAGAAAGGAATGAACGCAAGTTTGTTCTTGTGGCTCTATAGCAAAAGGGTGCTTATAAATGTAACTCTTTCCACTTTCTTTAATAACGCGCAGACTACGAATGAACAAAAGCCAATGCTCTGTAAATTCGGTATGCGGGTTTATCAAAAAGCTTTAATTTTAATACCCGGTTCAGAGCTACCTTAAAAATCTGGAGACCTCAAATGGAAAATGGTACCTTACATATGTATCTTACTTGGTCTATTGAGCCATTCGGGAATCGTGTGCAAAATAAAATCGTCTGAAAAGCGAAAAACTAAACCGATTTACCCAATTTCAACGATAAAGCAATGTGAGGGCTGACAGTCAGAAGGAAGATACGCATTTGGGCACGAATGTAGTAAAATAATTTTCGTTAATCGAAAGTTGCGACGCACGTTTGACAACATTTGCCGGGCCAAGCCGTAACGAAGAAACAAGCGGCAGAAAAAGCCAAACGACACACTGCGCTCATAAAAAGAAAATAAAAAACTGACATTTTGGCCAAAAGCTATTGGCACAAACAGAGCCAGGGAAAAGTTAACAAGCGCCGGCGATAAACGGGGGCGGCAGCGATTGTGGAAGCAGAGGTGGCGGTCGAAATCAAATCACAACCAAAACCGGGAAACAACAATGCCGAAGCAGCATTATTGACAATTTACGTGGACTTGACTCTGACACTCGGACATTTGGGTCTTCTTGGTTTTTTTCGGCTGCCCGCCGTTGCTCTTGGTCGTTGACTATTGCCCCCGGTTGCCTGGCTCGGTTCTCACGCAAAGTGCAAATAAATTGGAGTGCGTGTAGGACGGGTGTACGAGGCGGCGAGAAAGTGCTTTTTAAATGCCACTCTATTAAATCCAGCCGATTCATCAAAACGAGGGTAGTTTTGGCTTATTTATGGCACTATTGAGTTTCATTTTCAAATAAAAATATAATATAAGTAATGTACCATAGTTTAATATAGAAAATCATAAGGACAAAAATTTAACTAAACTTAATTTACAGAGCGGCAAACGATCCGTGTAAAAAACCTTGCATGTAAGCTATTTTATTAACAGGCTCCTTATTTATCTACACTTTTATAGATTTAAATAATTATGCAGTTCAAATTTAACAAAGAATAAGAATCAACTATATATTATTCTATGCAACATTAAAGTTCACATTAGTCTATAACAGAAATTTACTTCGGGCACATTGGAAAATTGTTTAAAAAACTTGCACGAAATCGAGTCTATAGATACCCGATTCTAAATTATAGTTACATACAGGTATATTAAATAGGACAAGTAAGTAAAGAGACCTCTCGACACCAAATAAATACGAATGTAAAGAAGCTACTATTTATACAAGGCTTAACTACTTATTATCTGCAATGAAATTTAGAATTATGAGACTTATTTTTTTGTTTTTTACACAAAAATCAAACCCATTTATTTTAATAGATAATAATAATTATTAAAAATAAATATCTTTATGTATAAAAGATTTACTTAAATTATATTTATATCCGACCAGATGATTTAAGTGTCTATCTTTAAATTAGTAATTTCATTGGAGTTGGGACTTAGTCTAGCGTTTTTCCTTTGTCTTTTTTTTGGGTCAGTTATGAAAACGGAAACCGACTAAAATATAATTGTTCGTTCACGCTCTAGCCTTTGTGTAAGCAGTCTCTAAACTGTCAAAACGACAAGCAACGAAATACAAACTTAACAATATTTAATGGACCTTTGTTAGATACTTAACACTTTATGATGTTTTCGCCGACTCTCTTTGTCGCTCTATACTCGTGTATTTTTCTTTATGAAAGAGCAAACCTCAAAGAACTGAAAACACGGTATTTACAAGTACAATGACTAAAGTCAAAGTAGATATTTATATCACGTCCCCCGGCATTTACACTGAGAATAGACAGTGAACATTTTTGTTGATCATTGATTATGTTGGTCATTGATTAATGTCCGATCTTTGTAAAAAAAAAGAACAAGTAGAAACGATGTAGTCGAGATTTCTCGACATTGAGATCCCATGTACCTCTCTTGCCACGGCAAGCCGTTGCCGAGGGAAGGGGTGGGTAAAACTTTAATTGCTCATATCTTCTATATACCTAAAATTATTTCTCTAGCTTTTGCCATTTCAGAGATATAGTTTTTTTGCAAATACGAGGGCGGAAAGTGGCGTGGCTAAAATCCGAAAATAACATTATCTCCGTAATAGTTAAACGCAAAAAGCTTTTATTTTTATTTTCCCTAGCTTTTATTTTGCTAGATCGACTCGGCTGTTGATGCTGATCAATATTTTTGGTGGGGTCTCAGACCATTCCTTCTACCTGTTCGTACGATTTCAATATACCCTGTTCTTTTTATAACCGTGTCCTAAAAATAGGACAGATTTGAAGAAAAGGTAGGCCCTTGCGCCCTTGCTTAGTCCGTGGCACCCAAAAACCTAACGATAGAAATAATAAATATATACGCTTTAAATACATGAACCGTACATTTGCTTATACTATATGCACATAAGTTTTTGGCAATTGTTGCACTAAAAATTTAAACGCAGAAATTTTCACGTCTTTAAAATTTATCGGACAATACGAGATCAAGACACTGGTTTCTACTTTCTGTTTAGTTGATTTTGGTTCTCTGGCCTTGCATTATGCACAGTCCATTATGCACTTGGCCGGTAGGTACAATTTAATTGACGTCTGGCTTGATTGATTCTCTTGAGTCTCGAGACTGAAACCGAGGTATAACGCTGACAACGTAAGACGCACGACTGTCCGCAATTGACTGTCTATTTACTTGGCTCAAAGCAAACACAGCAGAACAATTGTCCATGCCGCACCAAACCGGCATTGTGCATCCTAATGACAGTGCACTTTTGATTGAAATCAGTTGCAATTATGCTGAAAACTCAAAACTGTTCTTAATTCTCAATTTTCATTGGTAATCAGTTTTGTAATTGAAGATTCGTTTAGAGGTTTCATCCGTCGGTGCGGCATGCTTCTATTATTGTCTCTGAAGTGACCGGATCAAAAAATATTCATTCGATAGCAAATAAAATATATGAGAAACATGAAACGGGTAAGCCCATTTTCCTTCATGATTCTGACTTTAAATTTACTTTGTGCCGCTGGGTCTTGCCCGTTTTACAGTTTTATTCCTTTTAATTCTTATCTAAAATTGCACGCTCATCTCTTAACGTTGTGATTTTTGTTTCTTTTGTATTTCCGTGTTTACCGTTACGTGGTATCATCTTTATTGTATCAGAGAAAAATGTATGTACATATGTATAAGTACCTATGTATATTATATGCAATACGGTAAGTCATGTTTGTGTCGTGACATTTTTTTTAGGCCTTTAAATATACCTACATGAATATCCACATTGCGTTAGAAAATTTTGAAAAGATTTTATTTTATAAGGTACTACCCGTGGACTTAATCCAGCAGCAGATAAGAAGACGGAATTGGAAATGGATCGGACACGCACTCAGAAAGAAGCAAGACAGAATCCTTAGGATGGCTTTGGAGTGGAATCCACAAGGACGCAGAAGAGTGGGACGCCTGTCCCGAAACAACACCACCTGGGACACCGCCAAACAAACAGCACCAAATAGAGTCCGATGCTGATCCTCTTGTAGAAGCCCCCTAAGCTCCCAAGAGGAGTACCAAGGAAAAAAAACTATCAGTGCTCTTTTTTCATTGATTTGACAACATGATTTTAACTACAAGTAGTATAACAATCATAGTGCCATGAAACCAGTAGTAATTTTAGTCATAATGACAAAGGGGAGCATACATTTATTATACCATGTATCTTAAGGTACAAATGGTATATTAAGTTTGTGCAAAATATGTAACAGGGAGAAGGAAGCGTTTCCGACCCTATAAAGTATATATATTCTTGATCAGCATCAACAGCCGAGTCGATCTAGCCATGTCCGTCTGTCTGTCCGTCTGTATGTATGAACACGTCGTTCTCGGAGATGATAAGAGCTAGAGGTGTAATTCTTTTTGCTTTAGGTCCGTTATATATGTACGCAGGTCGAGTTTATTTCAAATTTTTGCTACGCCCCTTTCCGCCTTCGTAATTTGCATAAAACTGTATTTTCTTCGATAACTTGGACAAAATAAGAGCTAGAGACCTGTTTCTTTTTGCATTAGGACCGTTTAACTATTATGCAGATAATGCCATTTCCAGATTTTTGCCACGCCCCTTTCCGCCCTCGTATTCACAAAAAAAATCGATATCTCCACAATGGTAAAAGCTAGAGACTTCATTTTAAGTCTGCTGATCGTCAAACACGTGCAAAATTACGTTCAGATCGGGTGGAATCAGATGGCTGCAAACGGCAATAAATATAGAAGATATGACCAATTAAAGTTTTACCCACCACTTTCCCCGGCAACGGCAAGAGAGGTACACGGTATCTCTTTGTCGAGGAATCTCGACTACAGCGTTTCTACTTGTTTTTTTAATGGTGTTACACGAATAGGTTTTGTTAATAAATTATCCAGCCCCAAAATGCGAAAAGTCGATAATAATGAACAGCTTGGTTGCTAATCAAATCCCTAATGACCATGCTGACGAAAAGAAATCACTAATGCATTGTAAATGCATACAAATACTGCCAAGAAATCCAATTACCAATGTACACAACGGTACAGCGGTGTCCGAGGGCATCGGTGTCAACATGTTATTATTGACAAATAGAAATGTCAAAATGAAAAATTAACTAAAAATCAATAGATGCAGGAGTAGGGGTGGAATCAGATGGCTGCAAACGGCGAGCGACAATTGAAAATGTCAAAATTCAAGACAACAACAACAGTGCCGATGTAAAGCCATCCGCACTTGAATGCACACAGAAAAACACGTACACACTTTTGCGCAATGACATAAAGGGTTTATAGAATTTCGCAACTTTTTAGAATGTACATCTAACAATGATTGCAGGTAGCATATTTCAAAAGTAAGAAAACTTGAATCTAGTTTTTAGAAAGAAATCAATGTATCTATATGGTCCAACATTTTTAAAGTGATTGATGAAGCTGTGATGCTGTTTGCGGCATGGACTACGCCAACCCCAACAGAGCCAGGCCAGACTGCATTTTGCACGAGCCGCCCAGACGGTCAGCAATATTGACACACCAAACCTTCCAGCAGCAGCAGCAGAGCCAAAAAGCGCTATTCCAGCTACCAAAACCACTTTTGTGGCAGTGGTGTCACCGATTGCCGACACTCAAACTACGCGACATTTGAATACGAATGCCTCTGGTGGCATTCAGCACTTTGGTGTTGACTTTTATGTTTTGCATTGGCCACTTGATAAATGATAAATTAATTGAGTATTGCCAAATGGAGAAGAATGATCATACAACCTAAGTTCCTTTGTTTTTTTTAATAGTATATTGAATCCCTGGCAGATGACTTCTTAAACGAGTCCTCAATGTGCTCCTTTGGTGCAGTTAATTATTGGATGATTATACCGTGTACCTTAAGATAGAAATGGTAGGTATATTTAGTTTGTGGAAATGTATGTAACAGAGACAAGGACGCGTTTTCAGCATCAAAATCCTAGTCAATCTAGACATAGTCTGTCTGTCTATCTATCCGTCTGTGAGTGTGTAACACGTTGTTCTCCGAGATGGTGAGAGCTAAAAACGTAATTCATGTTGCTTTAGGTCCGTTTTATGTGTACGCAGATCGAGTTTATTTAAAAACTTTGCCACGCCCCTTTATAGCCTTCTGAATGTGCATAAAACTCTGATTTTGTTCACATATGTTAAAATATCTCCGAGATGGCAGTAGTTGGATAAGGTGCGTTAAACATATATGCAGAATATGTCCTTTTTGAAGTTGTTTCCGCCTTTCCAATTTTCAAAAAACGTATTGGTGTATTTTTGAAATAGTTAGACAAAGGGATACAAATCTTGTTGCTTACAGGTAAAAATTGTAATATCTAATCATGCGCCAAGTTTTGCAAAAATCGGACAATAAACAATAAAAATGTGGCCAACAAAAATGTTCACCAGTCTTTCTCAGTGTCAATGCTGATGATATCATTCAAATTTCTGCGTGATTGTGATTTGGGGTTAAAATATTTAAGCGGTAAAACATTTGATAATAAAAATAGGTAACATAGGTGCATGGTATCTCGTTGCCTAAAAATCTTGACTACAGTGTTTCTACTTGTCTTTTTTATAAAATGGGCAAAATTAATTCATTTTTCATTCACATCATACCGCATGACTTGTTTTGAAATTAAAATCGTTAATGTACTATATTTTCTCTTTGACTTCAATATAAATTATGTACTTACTTTCATATATATTATTTTAACAGAGACTGTTTATGTATGTATTCAGGTGTAAGGATTTAAATAAATAGCTCAGGTCATTGTAATAAGAAATTTTGTGTAATTATAAATCGTTTTCTGATTTTATTTTAATAATTGGCAAACCAAATCTATGACTACAACATTAACATTGAGAGTATCGTTATCTATCCGTTTGCGTAGATTTACTGGCAAAAGCAGGAGTCGACGTGTTGCTAAATAAAAACGTTGATAAGCAAATATTTGCATAACACTTGATGTGCTTAGTAATGCCAAGTACAAATTCTAAAGCACAAGCTTCTTCATGAACATCCCAAATTGGTAGATACCCATACATACATACATACGTACATACATACATACATGTGTATACTCTGACTTAGTTGACCAAATGCTGCATGTCCAATGATATATGTATGTATGTTATGTACCTTAGCAGCATCATCGACAGCTGAAGCAGCATCTGTAAGTTAAATTGCCCAGGATTGCTTATTTGCACTGAGAAAATAAAATAAACAGAATGGTAAATTGTTTAATTGAATTTACCGCAGATGCGCTTAAGTGGCTAGTAATTTAGCAAAAGCATCCCTTCGTTTTTCCGTCTAGTCGCCTGCCAACGTATTTAGCTGCCTCTTTGCTGAGTACTCGGCTATGCCCATATCTCTTTCTGTATCAGCAACGTGTCGGACTATCCAACATGTGTGTTTGATTGTTGTCGCACTACAAATAGAGCAACAGCAAGCAGAGCGACTAGGATAAACATGGCAGACTTGCGGTGAAATAAAATTCATACATACAAATTTGTGTGAAAGCACGGTCGATGTGCTCTTCTGTTCCTCTAACTATGAGTGCAATAAAATACTGCAATTCAAAATCTGTTCCCTTAAGGCGTGAATAGAAAATGATTCTAGGCTCAATTATGGCTCTAGTGTGTTTTCCCAATCCGCCAGCTAAAAGACCACATCATTGCGTAGTGTCGGAAAAGCCCGATGACATTTAATATGCCTGCAAGGGAAGTAACCTCTTGGTTAGATGTTAAAGTTCGAATCGGCTTGCCAAGCTCAAGATGCACAAGCAGCATTGGTAATTTTCGCTAATTAGTGTCGAATCTATAGGCTATTGGCTATTTAACTGTACATTTATATTTACCCAGATATATAAATATGAGTGAGATTGCCAAATTGTGGGTTAAACTTCAGCTGATTGTTTATTTAATATTTATTGCTTTTTAATATTAAAAAGATGTTTATTATTTAGTCAAACATGTAGAATTTTAAATTTTGTTCAAATACCAAGTCGTAAATAATTCGATGTCTTAATTGCTTAACAGTCCTAAAATAAAAAACGATTTACACTATTTCTTCTACAATGTAATGGGAAACAAAACAAAATGTAGAACAAGCTTCCTCCGGTCGGTTACATTGGTATGATTTCAATATACCCTTGTTCTCTATGGGAACCGGGTATAAAATTAGGTACAAACAACATGGGTGGGAGGTTGTCAAAGGTTCTCTTGGTGAGAATATGCTATGTACCGTTTTGCAATAACCCACTGCGCATTTTCACCTGACCACTTTGGTTGGGGTCGTTTGTTCGATCCAACTGTTACCTGCAACACTCGCCTCATCTGCCACAGATCGTGGCTCAGTTCTCTTGGCGAAGAGTGGTGCGGCGCATGCGCGGCCGGCTAACTCTCTTTCACGATCACTACATGTACATATGTATGTAGCTGCGCTCTCTGGCTAGTTCTCTCTGCACTGGCAAATGACCGTTTGGGTCGTGCTGCGCAGAGCAGATCGGGAACTCAGTTCGAGTCGACTACTTTTCTTTTGTGGCCAACTTATTGGACTTTCTTGACTATATGCTTAAAAGTCTTTCGGAAGCGCCAACATAGCGTTCAGTTTGCTGCAAGCGCTTTTAGCGTCTGGTGCGGTGTAACGGAGAAACCAGTGTGTACCATCCAAAGCAAACCATTAAGATCGCCATCTACCAATCGATAAGGATCAATAAAAACGAAAACTCGTATATCTATTTAGATTATGCGTGTGGGTCCAAATGCTGTACCCTTTAAGTCAAGTGAAAAGTTATAGACTTATTGAAAAGAGGACGGATTTTTTATGCGGCGTGCTCAAAGCTATCGGATATTTCAGCTAAAGTGACATTGTCGTATTTGTCCTTTTATTGCCGTATTGTTTATGGATTTGCTGTATTTTTACGCTGCAACTCTTTTCAAACACGTCAACAGGTAAGCCTCACTTCAGCGGGGATAAACTTTGCTTAAACGGTTGAAACAACTAAAGCGACAGCCATCCAAACGTGGTGGGCTGGCATAGGATGTATGTGTCGGGATGCTCTCTGCGTCCGGCACCATGCATCCTGGGGATCTGGCTAAGTTAACACAAAGCGGATTATAATGGAAATGTTTAATAGTTCGTTCTAATAACCCATCTTAGCGAAAGTGTGCGCAGCTAGTCAGTATATTCTTATACGTATACGGCGTTGACCAGCATAATTGGCTAAATAGATCGTCGTTGAGACAGCCCGAGCAAATCTCAGGCGTAGAGTGCTCGCTCTATCAAAACTAGTCTTTAATTAAGGAATAATGGTAGTGGCTCCGCCAGGCCAAGAGAAATACAGGCAAAGAATGAACGCATGAAAGCAACAACAAGTGCAGCAAGAACAAGTACCACACGCCATGTGTGTGACCATTCGAGAGCGAGCAAGGCGAAGTACCAGCCACACACGTGTAACTGGAAACAAGTTGAATTTCCTTGACTACATTTGGTAAAGTTTACATGAGGCAACGGCTAGAGAACGGCCGAAAGCAAAAAACTCTTTCCCCAGAACCCAGACCCAGAACTCAGAATCCCATCTTAGGTCGAAACGCTCTAAGACCGAGCCGGGCGGCCAGCGCAGAGAGACAACGAGGCGGTTAGGTTGCGGGGCAATGGGATTTTAATGAACTACTATGAGTAAAAACGGCATGCAAGAGCTAAAGCTAGAGCCAAAGGCAAAGCAAACGTAAACAAACCTAACTCCCGCCTCAGATTGCATTATGGACGCTAGATTCAGCAGCAACAGTTTAGATCCCAGCAATCTGTATACTTAATATTAATACAAGCATTAGCAGGCGCCATTTCCCCGTCCCGCCAAATATTTAGCCATTCAGCACAACCCCCAGCTTGCTGGTTGCAGTATCCGGCAGAAGTCCATTGCTGGGCATGTGGCTTGGAGCCTCGCTTCAGCCTGGTTAGTGGCAACTTAAGCTGACAGCAGAACGTAGAGCAGTTTGAGTTACTTTCTACCCGCATTCTTCGTCTAAGCCCCCTGCCCCCTTGCCGCACCAGCTCTCAATGGATTAGTGCAGTTACTGCTGTTGCATCCACAGTTGCCGTTGTTCTTATTGCGGTTTCTGTTACTGTTGCGGTAAATAAATAAAGCAGCATCACTTCACGGTTTAAACTGAGCTAAGGTCTCTGATTTTTGTGAATTCTTTGGATTTGGCTTTGGCTGTCGCAGCGTGGCAGCTTAGAGATTGCGCTGTAGATACAACATTGTCCATTTCCCAGCCGACCGACTGGCAGAAATGGATTTGCAATTATAGATGCGCATGCCGCTCACTGCGTCCCAACCCATTCCCTTTCCTTTTGGAAAATGTGGCTTAAGAAAAATCCAAATTAAGCTATTGGGATCTGATCCTCCTGTGGTAGCAGAGCTCATCTACGACTGAATCCTATGAATGAAGCGGGGTGAACATCTGTTGTGTCTCTCAAATATTTTTGAGCATATCCAAACTTTATTCTTTTCCTGTCTTAGTTTTTAAAATAATTGGAAGTAACATGAAAGCACGCCAACGCCGTTAAAAGCTACTGCATTTTAATTAATCAAATTAACAAACAGCAGCTGCAGTTGCGGCGAATGCATCATCTGTCAACAATGTGTGCCGCAAACTAATTACAAAGCACTTCGTCGCCTGGGGTGCAGAAAGTAAGAGCAATGGGTGTGGAATAACAGGCGGTAAGCCCAAAACCAAACTCTCAATTTAAGCCGTCGCGACTCAACATTGTTCGAGGCTGACTGATGGCATGAAAGAGGCCTCTGCAATTGTATGTGCTATTGCAAATTATATTTTTATCTAATTATGGTACTGAAACTTAAGCAATACACTACAATAAAAACTTCTGTTATGCTAACCCGGTAGCACCTTTTTTTCGTACAATTGTAACTGTGTTTTTTTCGGTCTCGAAAGAGACTAGGTGTCGCTTTTTTATGTAGTTGCCTATGCGAGTTTGAAGTTGAAAAGACAGAGGAACAAGCAAAAGCTACGGAATTTATTTTTCCGAATGAAAAGAGGATTCCATCGTCACAGGAGAACTATGTGGCCGGGCAAACACCGATACATTTTGAACTTCAAAAACAACCGTAAAAGCAAAAGTTTTCTGCCAGTGATGATAATCAACTGGAAGCAGTCAAAACAAAACGGCAGAGCAAAGGCAAACTATTGCATTCGCAAATCCCCCAAAAGACAAGTTTGTGCCAGCTAAAGTTCTTCTAAAACGAACTGGAGTGTCCTATTTGGGTCTACTGGGCGGATGCAGCACTTAATAATAATTAAATAATTTTCTGAATTTACATAGGAAACACATAGCTTTTAGAGGGGGCTTGGCATAATTTCTTCGTTTGTTTTTCCAACGGGTCTATTTATCCTTTTTCTTTTGCGCTGTTTGTATATCTACATCCGCAAGAGTTGGAAAATAAATGGAATTTGTTTTAATTAGGAAAAAATGGCTGCTGCTTTCGAAACTGAGAAGTAAAATATATCCTTGCAATCCTAGCTGTGGTCTTGTATGTATGTATGTACTTGTTTATTTCAATACTTATGACAGAATCTTTAAATATGTTTCCGAAACGGGCCTATCAGTGTAGTACGTTAGTTTATTCATAACCAATAGTGATCATACTGACAGGGCAATATATTTTTGGTGCTTTGTCAAATTAAGCTTAGGGATAGGAGATTAATGATGGTGCTTTTACAGTAATCTGTAAAAGCACAGTAAAAGTGCACTCCACTTTTCACATAGAACCGAATCTGCGCAGTGGCCCCGATTTAGAGACATCCTACCAATAAGAATCACGACACCTATTTAATTTATTAATGAAGTAGGAAGAAAGATTACCTGCCTCTTTTTCTTGAAGTTACAGTAGCACTTTTCCAATTATCCAGATTTTGGTTATTATTCGATGTGGTGAAGCTAAAAACCGAAACCATGATAGCGCTGGTGGGAAATGGAAGACACTGCATAATTTGAGAGCATTTCAAAGTTTTTGCCTCTGACTTTGGGTTCACGTGTTGAGAAGACAACTGCAGTTGGAAGGCAAAATGAAAACGGATGACTCCTGACTGCTGGCTGTAGCAGAAGAGGCATCGACGTCATCACCTGACGTTAACTCGGGTCGTTGCACACACACTACATTCTATGGTGGCTGGGAACTAGAAGCGAACCAGTCAATGTTGGGAAACCGTGGGAGTGAAATACTTTACTTTGTTCAGGGCGAATTCATTAATAAGCTTTTGCAGTCTCCCCTCCGGCACCCGCTTCGCTGTACTGTTCAATTCATAAGCTTGTGTACATACTATGCGAGTACTTCACATGCATGTACTGGGCGCAGGTTGTGTAACTCGCGTGTGCTTCAAAGTTTTTGTTCCGATATACATACAGTCAACGAATTTGTATCCCCGAGTTAAATACTATCATTTCTTAGCCAATAATACGTAAATTCATTTGCCTAGTAGCTCAACCTCACCCCGCGAACATGAATTATTCCATGCATATCTGTGTTAACATTATGCCAGTCCCAGTTGTCAGAAAGCCTAACCCTTTTCGAAACCGACACTAACAGCGCCAGATGACTTTGAACTTTTGACATATTTGGCAGAGGGCTGTCATACTTTGCCTTGGGGTAATAGGTCCCTAGGGAGTTAATGTTTGCTTGCAGGGCTCTTCTTTATTTTTTGGCCAAGCTCTGGGGTGCCTCATGTTTTTTATAGGGCTCAATCCAAAGCCACATCACAAAAAATCGCAAAATTGGTCCAGAATGCATTTTGGGCTTTGCATAGTTTTATTGACACCGGCAGGCCACCTTTACTATGCAAGTACTGACAGTCTAATTGCGAAACTGATTGAATAGGCACTATCATCAAAAGACGAAGCCGCATTTAATCGAGCCAAAACCGAATAAATGTGCAAACACTCAATTGTTGCTCTGAATGCCGCAATTCATGTTGAATCACATTAATGGGGGAAAAAAAACATAGCATATTGTCCCCTTTTCCGCTATTGCCTGACAAAAGCATGCCAACAATTGCGCCTCCCATGCCCCATGCCAGTGAATTCAAACAATAAATTTACAATTTCTTCATCGGATTTTGTGCAACCACTTTCACAAAATACAAATTGAATCTCCATCACCAGGACCAATGTGGGCATACAAAAAACTGAAATATAATGGAAAACGAAATTAATAATTGCCAGATTTTTATTCACCAATTTGCACTCACGTATTAATTCTCATAAATGGAAAATTTTTTGGCGCCTAAAAGCTCGGTCTGAGATAGCATTTAGTTTATTCAGTGTAATTAATTTTGCAACCCTTTGAGCGATTGCTTGGAGCTGACCGTCGCGTTCATGAGCCGGTCAATCAGCACCAAGGAGTACTCCCTGGCAGATGCTCCCAGTATTCTGTTGCTGCAAACACAGACTATAATCCATTAGAAAAAGTAGCAAATTATGATTTATTGCACTTGCTACGAGCCAAGGAAAAATTCATGAAAGCCACAAAGTAGAGGGGCTCGGAAAGTACGTTTCGTAAAAATAAGGGCGAAAAAAAAAGGAGCAAGGAGCAGGGACTGGAACGTAAAAGCATAAGTTTCTAACTACTATACGTAAATGTAAAACTCTTGTTATATGGGTGTACTCCCACCACTGACGTACAGCATAGGCCACTGCATATTTTTAAACCAACAAAAGTTTGCTTTCGGTATATTAGGCATTCATAATGCTTCGATGCAATAGAGTGTGGAGAGTACCAATTACGGGTCTATTTGTGGTAGACGTATAGTACAAACCATACAAGAAGCAACGACCTTAAAGGTCGCCATCAAAATTACAAGCATGAGTAATGTGCGTGTTTCCAGTTTCTGCAATGCTACGCCTTACGAGATAAAGAGGTCTCGATAAAAGGCCCTCCCCCTTCCCTCGATTTTGACACATCGGCCCATCATCTATCCTACGAGTATAACCACTACATATGCAACGACGTCAACCACCGCGAAGTGGCTGATTGATGGTTTGGCTTGCTAAGCCAATGATGCACCAGTTGAGGTTCGACTTAGTTAATAACTATGACCGAAATACCAAAGACCAATAACCGAAAAGTAAGTGTCATTAGCATATACTTAGCACGAGAACCAGTTTTTTACTTGGCCCCCGTCTCGCTTCTCAGCGAAGGTTTCGAGAGTGTATAAGAAATGGAAATAAAAGAGAGTAGTCTGATGGAAATGGGTCAGAAAGTTTCCCAGTGATCGAGTTCGTTTTAATTAACACATCCGAACAGATGAGCTGCAATATTCGCACATGCAATCATAGTTGCTCACAGCCAACTATCCGTCGGGCATTACGTTTACGTGTACATTACAGTTGAGATTGTCGAGAATGCAGCTTAAAACGGGCACAAATTAAATGGCAATGCAAAGCTCAAGCGAAAACTCAACTGACTGTGGTTGACTGCGAAACATCGGTGGCTGCGGCACTTGGCGAAAGGCGCATAATAAACCATAATGACAAAATTACTATTCTTAGAATGCTAAAAATCGGTCAAAGTGTCAGTAGGTTGTCCCAAAAGGTGAAGATGATTTTTTCCTCCTCAGTCCAAAACGCTTGCGCCCGCGAACATGAGACTGCAGTTTTCTAATTAAATTCTTTTCTTTTGACGCTCCGATGAAGTAGAAGCGCAGTAATGGCTCTTTGGTGTCGTCAAGAGAGTATGTGGTGTAGGCTGCTACCGTCTCGCCCGGAGTTGTTTTCACACCGCATACTTATGTATGTATGTACTTACATATATGTATTGCCGGGTAACTTTCATTTTTGCCGCAGTAGAATATCAATACACAATGGATGTAAAAAAAGCGTATCGAACACATCAAAAGGTTATTGGCATATTTGTGTGTGCCTGTCTTTTCACAGCGCTTTGTTTGCTTCCCCATTCATCGGACTGCCTTAAGTTGGCACACGCAACTCAAGTTGATGGCTCGAGCTCCTCTATCAGCGCCTTCGATGGTTGCTTGTTGTGTGTAGTGTATATTTTGACGCGCTTTGAGCGAGTGGGTACTCGACGCTCTAAGTACCGCAATTAGCAACAGCTTAGACAATCACAGACAAGTGCTAAGCCGATCAACATATGCAATCGCCAGATACAGAGGGATGCGGAGGCACCACTCACCTGCTGATTCGATTCAACAAAAGCGACTCCAACGCATGCGAGTGGTGCGGCAACCTGGGATACATTTTGGTAACAATATAAAAACTGAAAGCTGCCCAATCAGGTGACCTACATTCACAGATCCATGTCTGGCATGTTGCTGCCGCTTGGCTTCGTTTTTGCTCTTTTATTCTTGTTCTACTCTCTTCAACTCCGGTTCGATTTCGGTTTGGACCATCAAATTTTCAAGACCGAAAGATTTTGATTCTCCTCGGCTTTTTGGGACTCTCTAGATATTGATTGACCTAAATGTCGTGATTGTTTCGGCTCAAATTAAACTAAAATTTATTTTTTATTTATAAATATATAGTTGCATGGATAATTTTTTTCATGCCCTTTATTCGAAAGTTTACCTCTTTCTTTCGAAAATGTTCTACTTGATCAACTATTTGCATATATGCACAAGTATGTATGTATGCGTATGTGGTAAAGCCTAGCGCAATGATACAGTTAAATAAAATACATTTAAATAAAATATTTTCTTATATTTACTAAACCTGTTTTATTTACATTTATATATGCTTCACACCGCCTTGGCTAAAGGAAAATAAATTGACGTACAGGAATTATTTACAGGATTGACCCAATAATTTCCATATAAGCAGCCTAAATTTGGACTATTTACAACGGCTTGCCATCTCGTACTCTCTCATCCAATGCAAGTAAATAAAAAGAATTCAACAGTATTTTTAACACGGTGACTAGATTCGTAAGGAACGGCGGTGTATGGGGCATATAACGTGGCAGGAATACATTCTGCCATCTGAAAACTTTTGATCGAGGTTTATTATACGTTTAATATACATGTATAATATATAATATATGCATGTACATACATATGAATACTTGGAAGAATAACAATCAACAGGGCGAGACGCCAAATTGTATGTCACGAAAAAATCAACTATTTTGCTCGTTCAGCTTTTAACGCGCGAAGGAAATGTGGAGGGGTAGGACACAAGCCATTTTCAAAATACTTTGATGTGAGGCGTCTAAAACAATCGCAAAATTTTTCCTGACAGAAAAAATTACGCATTTGTCTTTCCGTACACCATGTACACAAAAAGTTTTACCATTTTGGAGATACAGTTGTTTTGCAAATGCGAGGGCGGAAAGCGTCTTGCCGAAAATCCGGGAATCACATTTTCTGCATAATAGTTAAACGGACCTCATGCAAAAAGAAATACAATGTATGTCTCTAGCTCTAAGATCAAAATGTCGAAGCAAATACAGTTTTATACAAATAGCGATGGCGGTAACGGCGTGGCAAAAATTTAAAATATACTTGATCTGCATGCAATAATAGCACACCAAAAGCAAAAAGAATTAAATCTCTAGCTCTTGACATCTCCGAGTACGAGGTGTTCATATATGTATACAGGCAGACCTCTACAAATTAACGTAAGATTTACCAGAATTAACACAGAAGTTATTATTCATTATTGATAGAGTTTCACTTTTTATATGAACGATGCTTTGAGTCAAATCATCGGAGTTTGTTGGTGTTAAGATCCTATAATGTTCTGGTTTATTATTTTTGAGCACACCTTACTTAAGTTTTATGTTTTCAACCGGATCAAACAAGCCATTTTTCAGTACACATATATTGTGAATAATCAATTAATTTTCAAGTTTGAATTCTAAATGATAAACAACTCGAACGTACATATGTACTTATGCACATTGTATCGAAATTCATTTGGTTTTTTTTTTGTTATATTCTTCATAAATGAAGCTCACATAAGGGGCACGGCAAAAGCCCATTTTCCGCAGCTTAATACAAATAAAAACCATTATCAATTTGACACAAACCAGAAAAGCAGAAGTTACAGAGGCTGAATGTAGAGGCAATCGTATGAGGAAAGCCCGTTGGGTCGCAAAGTTTATGCCAGTTTGTTGATATCTGTAGCATTTGTGATTTGTTTAATTTTCATACCATGTACCTTAAGGTACAAATGGTATATTAACTTTGTGCAAATGTATGTAACAGCCAGAAGGAGACATCTCCGACCCCATAAAGTATATATATTCTTGATCAGCATCAACAGCCGAGTCGATATAGCCATGTCCGTCTGTCCGTCTGTCTGGCCGTCCGTCTGTCTGTATGTATGAACACCTCGTTCTCGGAGATGGTAAGAGATAGACGTGTAAATCTTTTTGCTTTTGATGTGTTATTATTGCAGGCAGATCAAGTTTATTTCAAATTTTTGCCACGCCCCTTTCCGCCTTCGTAATTTGCATAAAACTGTATTTAAATTTTCTTCCATAACTTGAACAAAATAAGAGCTAGAGACCTATTACTTTTTGCAATATGTCCGTTTAACTATTACGCAGATAATGTCATTCTTGGATTTTTGCCACGCCCCTTT